>JAOPUB010000020.1:139794-150603 GCA_027564055.1 Neptis clinioides
ATGGGACGTTAATAGCCGTCTTTAATTGATCAGTCCACCTCATCGGTGATCTACCACGTACCCTAATGCCTTCCACTTTCCCCTGCACCACTAAACGTGGTACGCGGTCCAGGGTATTCGTAACAATCTTCTCCAACACCACATCTCAAACGCGTCTACCCTTCTCTTACTAGTCGACACGCCCCGGCTTCGCTCGGCTGTAATTCACTATGTATAACACTTAGATTCATCAAAAAACATTTAATTCTCAATATACTGTTTCTAAACATAAATATATAGGGGAGTCGGACAGTAAATATATTTTATGATTATCCCGTAGGAACTCTAAATTTTTCTGGGATAAAAAGCCTATATGTAATCCAGGTTCTAAACTATCTGCATTCAAAATTTCATTGAAATCCGTTCAGCTGTTGTCGCGTGCTTCACTTTTAAAAAAAAATTTATCACATTTTAACTAATTATATATGTAATTGTATGCTTGGATGTTTCGATGTTTGTTACTCAATTACTCAAAAATTTCAATTAAATTTAGCACAGAGATACTTTGTTTATGACCTAGAAAGGCTATTTTTTATACAGGAAAAATTAAGACTTCCCGCGGGATAATTATAAAATATGTTTACTTCCATACTCGCCTAAATATTTTTACGGTGCAATAATGTATTGATAACTAAATGTTTTTTTTTTGATAAATATAAGTATTATACGTGGTAAATTACACCGCGCAAAGCTGGGCGGATCGACTAGTTATAAATAAAATTGATGGAGAAATAATTAACTGACTTTTTCTAAATATTTAAATTTAAAAAGTCATCATCTACATAAAGTAAAGATTCCGTTCTGTAGCTGTGTGAAATTACTCTACAAGATTTCATATATAAATGGGCGACTCACGCGACTTCATCCGCGAAATTGCCTACTCCTATGGGTCGCAGCGTGATTTTATACCTATAGCCTAAAAGCTTCCTTTATAAATGGACTATCCAACTATTCGAATTACGAGTATATTTAATCTAATAAAAAAGCTCCACTGCTTAAAATTTAGATTAATAAAAAAATTAAATCCATAATGAGTTCCGTTACAGCCTGAAGCAATTCTTTATATGTATATCCTCCTGTCCAACGATAACGATGAAAGCTTTTCAATTAAAAACAAACAAACTTATTCATCCGGAGCGCAAAGATATAACGAAAGTGTCGTAAGATCACTTTTCATTAGTCTTTGATCAGTCAATAAAAAAAAATATTATGATTAATATTCTTCATTCGAATTTTTATTGTAATCTGTTCATCGTGTTCTTTATTAAAAAACTTATTTGTTATTCTTTTAGTATGATAAGGCTGTACGGTGTAATGCCTTTGCCTTTCCATTATGGAATAGAAACAAGGAAAAAAAAAACAAAAATTTGGCGCCAACTCTTTCTTACATCTGTAAATGTAATAACAATTTTTTTATTCTATAAAACTATAGATTAAAAAATATTTCTCTCTTATAACCATTAAAATTCTTGATTTTCATGTATTTTTTTCACAGGTTTAAAAACTTTCATTTTATTTTTTCATTTGTCAAAATTTGAAACAAAAATAAAAATCATAAGCAAAAAAATATATAAAGATAAACTGTCAAGTTTAATTTTTTTTTATACAAAGGTATTAGACCATACAGCCTATTAAGTTTCAGTACTCTTTTGAATGTAAATCAGACCTTATGAGTAATGTCATTCGTTACGAAAACCGTCAGTCAATATTGAATGATTCAGGTCACTATGTGGGTGGCTTATGAAAGAGTTTCAATATGTATGTGTGGGCTTTTCAGCTAAATGACATGAAAATTTCGAAAATCGAACGCTAAATAATTATTTTGAACCTTCATTTGTTTTTCTAGTACAGAACGTAGGCAGATGTAATTTGTGTACAATAATGTTGCGTAATGTGTGAATGACGTTCCGAATTCAAATATTCATCATACTGTATTCTTTTAGTTATTATAGATATTGTGATGTAACAGATAATCTAGAGTATTTTTTTTTAATTTAGGGAAGAATATCAAGTTTTATAATCTATACTAATATTACAAAGCTGAAGAGTTTGTTTGAACGCGTTAATCTGGATGGTCCATTTATACATAAACTATAAAACATCACGCTACGACCCATAGATGTAGTGTATCACGCGGATAAAGTCGCGCGGGTCTGCTAGTATTACAAATAAAAACTGCTATTTTTTATTGATATTTACAATCTTTTTGTTTTACAAAAAATATTTATTTTGACATCATACCTTATATCTACGGTAGCCCCATTTTGAAAGATCATTAAATAGTTGTACCTCACCGAAGCGAAGGCAAGACAGCACTTAATGTGATCGATGCCTACCTTTGTCCTATTTATCTAAACATTGCTTAGTGTTTTACGGCAGAGTATGATGCTTCAATTAGACCACCAATAATTTCCATCACGAACAATTTATGCTGTTTCGCTAATACGCAGAAACACGATGCGATACGAACGTGTGAAACCGTTTTGAATCTGTTACTTCATGTGAACGTTTCTATTAGTTATGACCATAGAGTACTTACATATTTTTTTTAAATATATAGGACAAGTGCAATTTTATTTTATTATCAGACAATATTTTAATTAATATTATTTGAAATTTACAAGGGAGTGACGTTTTGCTTTTTTCGTCCATTAATGTTTTTTTTAAGCAATTTTAGTAGTTTTTATTATCAGCCAGTACTAAATTTAAAAAATTAATTAAATTTAAAAACTTATTAGTTTATTCCACAAAATTTAAAATATAATTTAATTTTTTATTTACATAATAAATGATTTTTTGTTGAAAAAAATCATTCTTATTCCATATTTGAACATCAATAATTTTTATTATTCAGAGTTGCCATATTTCAATTTTAAAGATTATCATAGTTATAGCTGATATGTATTTGTATGAGTGTATAATTTTGTATTTTAATTCTTACCACAGCTAATATATTTGCCTACAATCTATCTATTTTACCTGTCCAATAAACATAATTAATTCAACATTCAAATACCGTACGCCAATTTAAATTCAAATTCTCCGTAAACACTGGCTGTCCAGTCATAATGTCAATTATCACTTCCACTAAAAAAGAAAACCGGTAAAAAAAACGTGTTTATGGCTCATTCGAATTTTACATTCACGCTAATTTGTTGATGCATTAATAAAAGAAACCGACCGAATTATTCAGTAGCTGTACGACGCTAATGAACATTAATGCCGAAAAGAACGCTCTACAGATATAAAAGCTTATCATTAGTAAACCATAGACTAGTAGAATTGACTGTGCTGTTTTTGTGGTTAATAATGTGCGAGTGAGATAGACAGCTGAGATTTTTTAAATATCTGTTGAATGACAATATCAGTTTTAAAAAGTTAAAATGGCGTACCAACTTGCTTTTCAATCAATATTATTGTCTAAAGAGTTTATATATACTAAATATACTTTTTATACTTGGAAGCTCAAAAAATAAGTTTCTTGAGTTCTTATTTTTTTATTTAGAACAATTTTAATAATTATTTAATTAAAATTTTAAATTTCAAAGAAAAACCATAAGAAAAATAAAACTTCTTACACGAAAATCTTATAGTATTAATTAAAATATAGGATACTATTTATCCCGGAAAAAGTTCGTATGGGATAATGTTACATTAATAGCAAAAGGAATTAATTTAAATGAAAATTCGTTCATATTTCTTGTATTTCTGTCTCTTTTACACATTATTAAATTCAAAACTTATTATTACAATAGAAACCTCATTTTTTTATATTAAAAATTGAGATTCCTTTTCTAATTCTACTCATACAGTCCATAATATAGAGTAAGTTTATAAACAGTGATCAGTTGTCTATGGTCGGGCACCGGGCATCTGTTTTATGGCGCGATTATACCAATTAAAAACTATTAAATTAAGCCGCGGCTACCATTTGATGCGTTGTAAACTTGAATATTTTGTGTTTGCTTATTGTGATGGGGTTTTATGGTGTTATAAAACAACAAATCCCCGAAAAGTTCTATAACGATAAACATTAGCTTACCTTTGGTATGTTGCGTTAATGATTCTTCTGTGTACGTTATACTTTCACTTCACTGAGGATAAATTGGCAATATTCCACTCAATCCACTAAGATGTATATAACCTTTCGAAATAATAATAAAACTAATTTTTCTGTCAAATATATAATAAACTTTATTATGTAATAGTTAAACATAATCTTTACAAACAAGCTTTACTACAGATACAATATAATACTTCGTAGAGACTAGCACGTCTATAAAGATCCATAATTATTAACGAAAAAATTCATCGTCAAAAATATAGTACTTCATGGAAGCTATAAGCACGTCTATGAAGTTCCATAATTATTGATAAAAACTGTATATGAAATAAATACAGTACTTCATGAAGTCTATAATAATGTATGCCTATAAAGTTTTATATTTATTTACAAATAATTTCATACAATTTATACAATTTCATAATTTCATACAGAAAATACAATACTTCATGGATGTTGTACACATCTATGAAGTTAAATAATTATTGATAAAATTTTAAAAAATATATTATAATATTTCACAGTTGTGTTTTTTTTTGTATTTCATAGATTGTGGCAACCTAACCTTTTGCCTCTGTATATGTATTAATAGAATCGATTGCCATATGTAATCGAATCGATTTGTCCATAATATAATAATGTTATGCGTGATGCAACTGAAAGTCGGCCATATTGCGCGCGGTTTCTCTGCAAAATTCCCGCCAATTAACACGTCATTCTGCATTCGCACAAAAGGTGTTTTAAAGGTTCTAAGGGTTTCTGTTTGTGCACTTTGTTGTAAGCGGTCATAACTGCTTTAATGATTCCGCTTACTGTCTGTTTGTTCTGTGTTAAAATGCCGTTGTCCTCTTTACATACAAATATATATATTTTATTTACGTCAGTCTTTTTTTGCTGTGAAAGGGATGGATGTTACAAATAGATAGATATTTCTATATACTGAAAAAACTTTTAGTACAGAAGCTATCCAGTAGTTTTTTAATAAGTATCAAACATAAATCAATCCTCTCGAGTTTGAAATTTAGAAATGGCATCACTATAAAAAACTTGATTTTTTTCTCGATATGAGTTTTTTAATATAATATCCTCAATAAATGGACTATCCAACACAAAAAGAATTTCTCAATTCGAACCAGTAGTTCTTGAGATGAACAAACTCTTCAGCTTTATAGTATTAGTATATATTAGATTATAAATTACAGAGGTACAAAAAACATAAATTAATATAACAGATAATCGGCCAAGTGTGATCGATTTCCATAGAGTAGATATTAATTATAGTTATTTATTAGTTAATTGAAGACCAAAATAAACTATGTTTGCTACTCAATTACGCAAAAGCGGCTGAACTTATTCAATGAAACTCAGCTACTTTTTATCCCGAAAAAATATTAAAATACGGTTACTGTCTGTAGCGTCAATATATGTTAAATTGCAAGCACGCGAACCCGGAGCGAGTTGACTAGTATTAAAATAATTCGCAATAATGATATAAGTTTTCCGCAATAATAATATATTATAGATAGCTAATTAGCGGAGGTGTGTGAAGTACTCAGCAGTAAATGTAAGAATGATCGTCCAAATAAATGTGAGTGATAACGAATTAGGTATTTATTGGTACTCGTTTATTGGGTCGATTCCAGTTTTAATGGCGGCCGTGGCGTAGATTTTGTTTTATACCTTTATTTGTTATTAACATATTACATGAAATAGAACGTGTTGGAGTTGAATTAATTTCCTGCATTCCAGCTACATACACCGCCTGTTTGGAATGTGATAAATGATTTTGAAGTGTTCTTGGATTTTTAAAATAAATAGAAGGATAAGACGTCAAAATGTCTATATATTTTTGTTTTCAATAAATCTCATAGTCATTTCTTTTAATCGCAGTTGTCTCTGCCTACTTATAGATACATCGTTATCTATAGACATAACTGGTTGTCTATATATTTTTTTTCAAGATTGCTATTTTTATATTAAGTCATTATGTTTGATAATTTATTAAAAACATTGGAATTCTAAAGAATCTATTTTAGATTAATAAAAATCGATTTTTTTTTGATTTAGCGATTTAAAATGGACATCCCTAGTTTTAAATTAAACAATGACACTATCTATCAAAAAAATATTAACAAAGGCTTTCTTTTGTCAACAGGTATGGTTCCAAAACCGTAGAATGAAGGACAAACGTCAACGCATCGCCGTCGCGTGGCCCTACGCCGCCGTCTACAGCGACCCGGCCTTCGCCGCCTCCATCCTCCAAGCCGCTGCATCATCAGTCGGCCTCCCCTACGGCTACCCTTCCCCCGCCCTCCTGCCTCCCTTCCATAACCCTCAATTATTACCCTCCGGCTACCCTTACCCCTATCCCCCGTACCCCCGCTACCCTTACATGCCCCCCACGCCCACGTCCCCTGTCAATGCTGAATCCAACCTGCGGCCCGCGTACCAGAATTTCAATTTAAATGTCGATAAATAAGGTTTTGTTTAGATATTTTAAGTGATCAATTATTTACAAGATGGCGGAGGTACTGTCGTAAGATTTTATCTGTAAAACTCTATTATTCTGATCTTAAAAGTTTCTCTTTAAGAAAATGAAGAAGTTTTTATCGTTAAATAGAGTTCACAATATTTTAAGTCATCAGTAATGTTGTCTAATTCACAGAAAATTTTTATTATCTATGAAAGTCTCTTATACTGTTTTTTAAATATATATAAGAAGCTCTAAAAAAAAGAAAAGGATTTAAAACAAACCCCAAGGAGCAACACAGATCAATAAATTTAACGTTTCAAAAAAGCGATTTTATTGGCACTAGAATATGTCAAATAATAGATTTTTTATTATCTATAGATTTTTAGAATAATACTTTAACAATGTCAGTTCAGTTCTTTATTTTATGGCTTTTATTTTAAATGTCACTAGCGAAGGTTCTGGAAAAAAAATATGATCTAACTTGATATGCAAACAGTTTTTATTTTTTTAATTATGTTAATGACAGCGAGCAAATAAAACTTCCGTCATCCTGTTTTTAATTGGTTAAAACATAAAGCTCATGTTTCTCATTAATGTGGATATGTAAATAAGTTTTTAAGAATATTAGCTAATTTATTCAAATGTAGATTTAATTTTATTATTGTATCTCTACTTAAGTAGATTAATTATAATTTATTAATTAACTTGTTGTGTGCGACGAATATACTGGGGATGGTGATTTAAAAATAAATATAAATAAAAAGATGTCTGTATGATCAATTTCTTTTGCCTTCATAATAAAGGGATAAATAAAACAAATTAAAATAAATAAGCAATAAATATTTTTTTCCAATTACCATTCCTGGGATACACAACATTTTTTAATTTTAATAAATAAAATAAGACTTTATTTATAAAAGACATTTTGTAAATTTTTATTCATTCCATTATGTACAAACTTTAAGGTTAGTTTTAAGCGCGGGAAATAATGACATTTATAATCATAGACAAAGAAGCACAGATAAAAAATGTATCTTTTATAAGACCAAAATAATATTAATTAGTGCAATATTTAATCTTTAGATATTATAACGGTTTTAATTGTTTTATTGTAAATCCAATTTCCGCTGATTTGTAAATATGGCGACTAGACCATAGAGTTTTTTTATTGTAGTAATTGTAAAAAAAAATGTAAAGTTATCGATAATTAAGTGTTCATAGTTTTTAATGTTTCATTATGAATGTTAGTGTAAGTGATGTAAATGTAAAAATAAATATAAAAGACGATATGAGGTTATATAAATTTTTTGTTTTATTTACTAATAGGTTATCCTTTTTGATTAAGACTAACGACATTCACATATCAAAAATAAAGCTTCAATGAACAGTTTGAAATATTGCTTCACCATTTTCTTGATAATTATTCATAATCAAAGTTTAAATAATATATTACAATAAAATTTGGTCAAGGTTTATATAAAAAAAGTAAATACTGAAACAATGTGAAATTAAAGTATAAATACACAAATTCATAGAACCCATTTAAAATAAAACAAGAATTCCCAGAAATTGATATATTAAATTATTATTATTAGAGTTTTAAGCATTTTAGATCTACATAGAGTCATTTTTATATATTCATTATTAACTCTTTTGCGTTTTAAATACAATTCGTATATGATGTATATTAATAATCACATTATTTTTTTAAGTTGCATTTTTATAGATTTTTAGATTATTTGAAATAAAAGTGTATTAATTTTTTATATAGCTGCGTATTGCTAACGCCATCTACTAGGGAGTAAATTATACTATGCAATATACTTTAAATTATAGTTGAAGTAATTTATCGACTTTTTAATCCTTTATAAAGTAATAAGTTTTATCGCTATCTATTATCGAGTAGATTAAACTTTGCGACATCTATTAGAGTATAATTGCATAATATAGTAATTAAATACACTTAATTTATTAATGTTGTAATTTATTAAATAATATTGAATAATACAATTTCATTAAAAAATTTACTAATGTTAAAACGTCAAAAATTCAACGTCAACGTTAAAAATTAATTTTGACTATTTGATTTTGACATCAAATTGACATTGACAGATATTTCCGTAAATTTTTTGTTATGATTTAAATTATCTCTTATTTCTTATTTCCTAATTAAAATGTGTTTTAAGATTACATAATAGAACTACATCAAAACATGGAGCAGATTTATGCTCTCGGAGTATCCTGCATCGAGCTCGTACAGTATTGGTAATAGTGTTTGTCGCAATGCATGTAAAGTACCTATTTAAATAAATAATAAAAGTTCATACTCATGAATAAATAATTTTACACTAACCTCATTCTCTTTAGTTACTTGAACTAAAATCCAAAATATTATTTTCTGTACTTTTATACATTTTGAGCTTCAATTAATCAATTTCGAAAATCTATTTTTTATGATACAATTTGTAAATAATTTTTGAATTTAAAAAATAAAAAAAATTGTGCTGAATGAATGGGTTTAGTTTTACCTTTTTTCCTGAGAGAAATGAAAAAAAAGTACAGCGCACATGTGACGATTAAATTAAATATTATAAATACCATTTATTTCCTTACAAATTGCTAAAAAATCAGCTCTTTATTTCCTAATATACTATAGATATTTTAATTAAAAATATTTAAGTCACACCTACTATAATTAGGTCTTCAATCCAATACTTTATTAAATGAGCTAATTGATCTTGTTATGTATTGTAATTAAATAATGATTAAAAAGCTACAATTAGTTAATAATAAAAATAAACAAAGAATATAAGTTCATTGTTAAAACTGCCATATAACACTATATTATCTTTTTAAGTCTAAACAGAATTTATAAAAACCATATCAGTAATAATAGATAACAAAGTTTTTCAAATACTTCTCAAAAGTATTACTGACAACAACAACATAATATTAATTGTCAAATACATTTTCTAGGTTAGAAGACTATGCAGGATACTTTGAGCTGGTCAATAATTTCTCCAACCCTCACTATGTTTTGGAGGTACTGTTTCCTCTCATCACCATTGTGGATTCCGTGTTTGCTTCACAGTTGCTCCTTGTTATGTCTTTTGGGGGCTGGATGAACTCTGTTTTAAAATGGTAAGTATAACAGTTTAAGAAGTTCTTTACAACCATCCATTAGATTTTTACTCGAACAAGATAAAAGTGTTGTGTAAATAAAATAACTAAAAACTTAACGTTAAACTCCTGTAATAAAAATTTTATTTGCAATTAAATAAATATTTATTTTATTGATCTCCGATAAAACACATCCCATGTCTGATTTAAAATTTTTAGCATCTTTTTTTATTTGATTTATTTACAAAATCCACAGTTTATACAGAATTTAAACCAGCAAGAAAAACAATAATGGAGCCAAATTGGATTTTTGCTACTTACGTTGAAACATAAGGCTGACTAAGTGACACAAAAAAAAGGGTTTTAAGTTAAATTTTTGTAGAAGTTAAAGGAATTAATAATTAAAAACAATAAAGAGAGAACAGAAATTAAATCAAACAGGCCCAAAACCTTAACAAACAAAATACAAAGGAGAGGGTACATGTTATATGCCCGAGGTTTTAAATTATGTGTGACTTTTTTTGAGAATATTATTTTCTAAGTCTCTAGCTGATTTTGAAACATCTTTTGGTTTCTTATAACGATGAGTGTAAATAAATGAAACCTTTTAAAACACAATAGAGGTCAAAATAATTTTTTAGTACTTTGTTCTAACGTCATCGTGTTGCCTATACTCTATGGGCTGACTTAGAAAATGGGATACTTTTTATCCGGGAAAAGAGGACAGTCCCAGCAGAATAGAAGAGTTTAATTTTCATACATTAACAGATCAGATCAAAACTTTGTACACATATAGTTTGTAATCTGAACTAATCACATGAGACACTACTTATTGCGAAAAAGGTATAATTCCTGTGGGATGGATGGGTGGATGGGTGGCTTTTCACATACGTTAATAGACTGGAACAATGTTTTTTTTTATTTTTATTTTTTTATTTTTAAAAGATTACTAGCAATTTGGATTACAAACTACTAGTATTCTTGTCCTCCCCTCCAAGTAAGCTGGAATGCTTGTGGTAGAAGTGGGTCACCCCAGTAGTCCAGTGACTGGGATTTGAACTCACGACCATTCGATTGTGATCGTGAGTCCAACGCCTGAACCACTGAGCTACTG
>JAOPUB010000020.1:184879-199397 GCA_027564055.1 Neptis clinioides
GGTTTAATCCTTATAAAAGTTTGCTCTAGATAACTTTTGAATTAATGAAAAAAAAAACTAAATGAAAAAAAAACTGAGAATAAATATAAATAAAACGTAAAACAATGAAAAAAATCTTAAGTCCCCCCGTGCGAAGCCGCGACTGACCGCTAGTTGTAAATAAGGGGCAAACGAGCTGAGGGCCCACTTGATGGTAAGTGGCCACCTGGGAGAGCATCTCGTAAGAGCCGAGCAACCCTGCCCCCATTGGTAGTAGGAGATCTGTTTCCCGACTAGCATGCGACCACCACCATGCGAATCCGGCCGCAAAGTGTCTCTGACATGTTCAGGTCGAGCCGCATTAGGGCCAGACTTATCCGGCTCTTCTTATCCCGTTGATGTTATTGTGGACTCAGAGCTCACACTCAGGGTTCATCAATACCGTAGCATTCTTCGCTTCATTCCCCTTCCTCCCTTCCTTTAAGGTGGTAACGCATCGCCTGGTAAGAAGCACTTGTGTCCATCTGTATATGCGATGTTTATGGGCAACGGTAGACACTTACCTTCAGATGGGCAGTCTGCTCGTTTGCTCCCTGTTTAACATAAAAAAGGTATCCAAAAGGAACTGATCCGCTGGGTTTACTTCGCCCATACCTACTATATTTTGCATGTACATGAATGACTTGATGATGTAGTTGTTCGTCTAACTTCGAAAATTTACTATAATTTTACGGGAATGATATAAATAGGTTACGCAAACGAACAACATTTTATTTGAAACTTTGTCTTCACTAATATCCTTAACATATCTTCAACCACTCTAAGTTTAATTCGATAAGGTTGTCTACTCGACCAAATTTGGTTATTATAAATAATCCCGTAAACCTAGAATGTTGGTTTCGATGAAGTGATGAAAAAAAGTCTTATTGCAAGTAAAGTGATTGTGACAAATGTAGACGTATATACCCTTTCCAGGTCTCTGACGGCTAAATTAAGTCAGTTATTTTTTCTAATATTGCCATTTTAAGAACGAATAACAAACAAGCTTTGTAAATAGAGATGACGAAAGCTAACTTTAAAAACTTTTCTAAGAAAACTAAGATCTTATTTACTTTGAAAGGAACGCTTTACCGCGAAAAGTAACGCTACTCTACAACTTTAATTACATAGTTACTTTGTGTGTATATATGTAGATTCTAAGGTTTGTAACCGTTATATAATATATATATATATGTCGTAGAATAAATCATAATGAAGTAGTTACAATGTAGCAACCACGTGGTTGCGTAAACCAAATGTTAGATTAGGTTGTATTGGGTTACCCTTATGTAAGTCTAACCATGTGTTTGGACAGAGAACCTGCGCAGTGAAAGTGAGTGTTATAAAAGGCCTTCTAAACCTACACGCCTGGTCGAAAGTCCAAGGCACAGCGCAGGGGTCCAGTCAGATTATTAAAAGATCGTAACGTCTAATTATCCTGACCGTATCACGCTTGTAGTTATTTTTTACTTTATAATTTTATAGGAATGCCTTCCTTAATTTTCTTCATTCATAAAAATAAAAATAACATGAAAACATGAACATACAGCATAGTGGTACAGCTACAAATCTCTTCATCGTCACTATTTAAAATTCGATGACTTCAAAAAATTCATTTAGCAAGAACAGTAATTTTGAATTTTTGTAAGTTAATTATTTTTATGTAATTTATGCACAGAATTTTTTGATTGTTATTAAGCCTATTGAGACGGGTTAGCGCAATAAGTTATCTCAGTTCAATAGCTGAGATGGTTATAGTTCGCGATACATAAGAGATTTTGTAAAACTTACTCTACCGATGGACGAGTAAGTCCGGAACGAAATTGGCAATCCTCTTTCACAATGGACCGTAAAATGGTTTTCCGTTTTTGTTCGACCGAGCGGAGCGGTGCTCGTTGATTCACCGGACACGTCGCACGGCGGGTATCGCTAGATGGGTGAATTCGTTGAATAACTCTTTTACGTCCCTTCACCTGTACATACTTGCTACTTCGCTATTAATGATCTCTTAAATCTTCCACACTATAGCTGTTATAAAACCATCATTGTGCCGCAGCTCAGCTCACATTACGATTTGTGGAAGAATTGAGAATTGTATTTGTAATCCAAATTAAAAACAAAGTGGCTATAAGATTTTGGGAGGTCAGTCTATTTTGGGAGGTCAGTCTCGTTTTAATAAGTTAAATATTACCTTTTAAAATGGAAAGGAAAAACATCGAAAGGAAAGAAGAAAATCAGTGGCCTTAAACCAATAAAGAGGAGGACAATGAGGCTCAATAGCGGGTTCTTTATTTGTTTGTGATGATGATGATGAAAGTTTTAATTTTAATAAATGTAATCAGATAGTACAGCTTCTAAACGTAAGGCAGGTTGATAACAATAAATACAAAGATAGATAAGAAAGATAACAGCCTAACCTTTTTATTGTTCACTCTTGTTATTATAAAACCTAGTCTTATTATGTATACATATACGAGTTTATAATATTAATAAATATATATCAGAAACCCGCAAGAAGCAAATGAATCTGATCGGTGTATGAAACTTGAGACTCAGGAATAGGTTGATAAATTCCTATCACATCCGGCTCGTAAGGTTTGACGATAAATGCACAGAAATCACAATAAGGGCGTCACACGCGATGGTTAGTTAGTTTTAATAAAGTATTTAGTTAAAAGAATAGTTAAAATATCCAAAGACAAGAAGTTCAAATTGGAAAGATTTCAAAATAATGATTCAGTAACCTAAGTGTATCCGGGTATACACGAGACACTTTGGTATGGAAGAGTTGATGACCAGCTGAAATCTCCCAGCCGAGAGACAAATTTTGAAAAAATTGCTAATCCAATGTTTATAATTGTTTTTAATCGTCACGAAGATTTAATTATTATAAAAACACTTTTTGTATTTAACAAGATAGCTTTGTTTTTTTTGGTAATCATTTATCATCATTCATTTCACAATAATTATAAAAAGCAAATGATATAAAATTATGTTTAAACTAGTAAATTTCTTTAAAAAAACCATTATGATATAAATACAGATTGAGGAGTACAAAATACCTACATACCGAATTAACTGTCGACATTGTGGCCACATTTAAAATATATTTATTAATTTATTTTTCTAGGTCAAATCTCCCATAATATTGAACACATGACAAACAAATTTATATGGGCTACGATTTTTACTTATAAACTGTATATTTTTTATATTTATATAAAATAATAAAGAAAAATCTTTAAAAGTGTTTTAATTCTTTAAATAAACCCCGAACAGAAAAGCGGCGATCAAATATGCTTTTCCATACATTATCATCGCAATATTACGTATATATATACTTGACTTTACAATAAGAACTACTTGCCAATACAAAGTTATCGACGGTATTGTTTTGTCAGATTTAGCAGCAAAGTTAGAGATGTTATTTGTCTCTAACTTTGCTGCTAAATCTGACAAGAGGCTACTGGCTATTCTTTATTGACATAGTATAGTAACGTAACGATCGCTCAGATGATATTGTAGCACTCGGGTTACCAAGCACAATACAGACCTAAATAAGCCAGTTGGAATCTCTGCCGTAGACAGTTGCATGCAATATCTTTACTCACCAGACCAATACGAGTTTTGCAATAGTAGTCCCGTCGGCGAAAAACTCATTTTAAACGAAATGTTTTATATCTAAATGATAGTGTTATGCACAGAAGTGTTGTTATATAAGAGTTATCTAAGTTACTAGAGCAGATTAAAAAGTGTGCCTATAATTTTATGCATGCCAACAAGAACAAAATTTCTAAACGATCCACAATCCTTATTCAGAAGTTTATTCAGTGCCTACATAAGGGGGCATTTTGTCTTAAGTTATTACGTAATTAGCTTAACAACATCTGGTAGTGACCATATCAATATTTAATGTTTTTTTTGTATCTTAAATAAAATAGATTGACTTGGCAATTGCATGAAATCATTATGGGATTTATGAAGTTAGTACGGCCGTGATCTTTTTTTTTGCTTGACTTAGCGAAGGCACTGTTGGGCCCCCTGATTGTAATTAATCTCTTTACATTTTTCACATAGAAATGCATTTGCCAGCAGGTGAGCTTTTGAAACGTTTTGTAAAATACTAGTTTATAAAAAAGCATTGATCCATGTAGTTATCTTATTTATAGATATAAGAAGTATAACCGCCACACATTAGGTGTACCTTCGAATTGAAATAGTATAGGATGACTTTAATTCACCTTGCAAGGTCGAATCCTATTACAAATATTTAGTGTAATACGTTGGGTAAGGGACGCTTTATGGTAAATGTCGTGAGTAGATCAAAATCAAAACGATAAAGAGCACCTTCCCCTGAATTCTTAAACATATCGGACGGATATAATAAAGGTGATAGAATAGCTATTTACGTGTGTAGAGCATTGGAATAGTAAAAGATCGTAACGAAACATTTCAAAAGTATCCTGAACATTTGGGTGTTGGTAATGCTGGTCACGTGCGGGTAACAACGGGAACGATGCCGAGTAACCCAGGGTTTGTTGTGATATCGCTGTTTTTCTAAACTAGGTACCTGATTCCACTAGCTAAGACTCCAGTTTGCGAAGATAATATTTCATATTCTTAACATGCTTTCTGAGGTCAGTAAATAAAATTGTGTAAATTGATTTTGTTACTTAGTAAATATGGTATACCTGTTACGTATTTCTTTTCTATACAATTTCATAATAAGTGAACATTTAATGTACCCAATATACATAATTTATCAATTATCAGGATTTGACTTAAGTGTGTCTTCACTAAGCGAAATGTTAATTTTTGGTTGTTTTCATAGTCATATTGAACTAACATTAAATAATGCTAAAATATAATCTATATCTGTTTTAAGCCTTTTTATTGGTCTGTTAATAGACTTTCAACAACGATACAAAATTCTAAAGAAACTGAGATATTAGGTCGGTAATTAAATAAACTTTTTTTTATTAAGCGATAGTTTTCATAGATCTGCCTTTGATTCTGCGTTGTTTTATGCGAGATACTTTTTTATCCCAAAAAATACATTTATTTCTATAGTTCATACAAGTTTCAAGCACCAATAATTTTAAATTTTAAATAAGAAGTCTACTTGTCATCTTCATGGCCAACATCATGACGCTCCGTTGATATAAGCTCCGTTTGACAAGTGTCACAAATGTATTGAGACTGAGGTTATATACTGTCTAGTTATAAATTGTTACGTGGACATAACTGAAATTAAATATAAGAAACTCAGTGTTGCTAACTTACTTTTGAAAGTCTTAGTACTCGATATATTTTTATCTCCGTTTCATTCTGATTATATTCATTATTTATTTACTTATTAAAAAAACACAATTAACAAAACATTTAAATGAATATTAAGATATTTATAAAATAAATATTTAAAAGATATTAAAAGAAAACAGCAAATGTAAAATACACATAATACAAGGTAAGCATAATAAAAGAGTAAAATTCTTATTTTAGCGCAAGGGATAGAGGTTTGAATAGTGAACGAGGAGATAAAAGAGAGTCGTTTCGCTCCCTCCCCCTTTAGTATTCTTTGTATTGTGCTTTCAGGAACAGACGCGGCAAAATACACCCAGACCGCGACAATATATTGCTACATAACTACGAAGCATAACACAACACTACTCACAAGAAAATACAATCATGAACAAGGAGGATTTTTATTTTTTTGAGAATATTCAAAATATTTTCTTAACCTGAATGATTACATTGTAAACGATAATACGACGTAATGAAAGTAAACAACAATTACTAAAATTGCATAGTTATGTTATGAAATTAGAATCTTGTTTATAAAATACGTACCTTTTTATTTTTTTAATATTGGCAAGAGTGATAAGATGCAGTAATCCACTAATTAGTTTATACAGAAATGAACTCAGGATTTATTGATTTATTATCGCCTCGTAAGGCTACATAACAATTATAAACTACTAGTTTAGCCGCCCCGGTCAATTTAGTCAAGGTAGAACATTGTATTATTGTATTAAGGAAGTTTGGTTAAGGCAATCTTTTTATAGTGCAATAATATTGAATACCCCCCTTGATTCCAAAGGTTAGAAAAATTGTTAATAACATTGACAAACCAGTCTGATCAATATTTTCGTGCGAGCAACTTGTTTAACGACGAAGCGACGCTGGTGATTTTGTTGAATAAAAAAAAGGTAAATGAGAATGTTTAAAAAGAAGAGGTATCTTTAAAGAATCTCTATATAATTCTACACACTCAATTACAAACTCCCGCTTTTTATGTTTTACAGTATTATCACCCGCCATTTTGCTCAATTTCACAACACGACCATCGATTAAAAATATAATAAATATTGCGCAGTGTTAAGCCTACACGGTGCAAGAAAGAATATTGCACAATAAAAATTAAGCTCGCTCAATCTTTTGTTCCATTACAACGCATTGTTTCAATACTATCCCTACACGTTTGTTAGCTTCACAAACAATCCTTGCCATCAAATTAATATATAGGATTCTAGAAAATAAATAGAAAACTATGTGCATTCGCAAAGCAGGTAATTAAAAAGCAAGCAAATTATTCTATTGAATAAATAATTGGACAACTTGTAGAGGCTATGACTTTCAGTTCTAAGTGTAATAGTGTATAAACTATATAAATTTAACACCTAAAAATTGCAATGAGGCTCAAGACAGCTTGGTGAATGTCTAAGTTAACAAAAAATAATATAAAAATATTTTTGGATAATCAAAAAAATTTCCCTTATCAAAAAATCACCACAAATGCAAATACTAATATTCAGTTATGAAATATCTAGACACATAATTAAATAGTTATCATGATTGTTAATTGACTTGTTTATCTGTACTAAATTATTATTAGTATTTTATGATGGTTTATATGCCTTAATGAGTTAGTACATACAATGCGATTGGTGATACCTGACCTTAATACTCATTAAAATACTGACCGAAAAACTTACGCAGTCTATTTATTAGATTAGGATTACGTTTCAGATCTGCATGGATACCTCTCTCTGTCTTGAATCCTCTCACTTGAACATCATATTGAAAATGATTCTTCTGTAAACTCTTTGATAGTAATCCAACAAAATTATCCGTGAACCTAAACCTTTTAGTGCCATACAAATCGATTGTAATTTTCGGTGTTGACCATCCGTTTTTATTTTGCTCAAAAGAACTTGCAGATATGTGTGACACTTTCTTAACAGAATTTACATTTGGTATATTGTGAATTAAAGCTCTGGAAGTCCCGGCGAGGCAGACAACGGAGCGCAGATCGACTTTACACATCTCAGCAGCTACATTCTTATCTAAATGACGTACAGCCTCCTCGAAACTCTCCGAGCAAATCGTTGCATCATAAACGACTGATGAACGTTCTTTTCCTTTCACATTATTATTCTTTGCGTTGTTTTGCTTCCGATGTCTGAATAAACTAGAATACCGTGACGATAACTGGCTAAAACTTATAAGAATCTATAACAAACAAAGGTTATAATGACAAACAATTATCACATAATTTACATATATAAAACAAAGATTATTTATTAGATAATACTTGCCTGGTTTTGGGTGTTAATAGAGTTCAGTGAGAACATGTTACATGAGTGAGTTATATGTTTCTTCTTTTAAAAAGTGCACTTGAAAATTTTGTAGGTAATTTTTTTCTTTATGAAGGAGTACGTGAGACGTCAAAGTCATCGTCTGTGCTATGTACTTTGCAGCAAAACATGGCGAAAATTGTATCGATAAATGTAATTGCAATAAAAACTAATTTGCAATATCGATTAAAATTGGAAATATTTTAGATTCGGATATATTTGAAGCCATTCATTCTTTTATAGACACTTTATAAGTAATTTTAATTCTTGAAAGTTTAGTATTTATTAGTAGTTATCTTATAAATATAGATATATTTATAAGATAACAATTGTTACTAAATAAATTATTAATTCGTGAGCGAAAGTAAACTAATGTTCTTTTATTATCTCTCAGGAACTATAAATATTTTTGGAATAAAAAGTAACATTCTTACAGGTAATCCAGTTTCTAGGTATAGTAAAACTTGTAAGTACCAAATTTTATTGTAATCTTTTGAGCCATTTTTGCGTGATTGAGTCACAAACATCTAAAGATAATTCAAATTTTACAAATTTTTAATACTAGTAATATAAGATGATTGGTACAAGTTCCGAATTTTAATTTTCTAATATTCATTATACTTGTCAGTCAAGAAACAAAAATGGTCATTAAGATAATACTTTTTGATGTACTTATCATTAAGGCTTCCCTAGAAGTTGTATTGTGTTCCATGATAATAATATTGTTTCTGTTTGAAGTCGGCGAACGGTCGATGAATTGGTTAAGGTTTACAGAACTTTTAAGAACAAAACTATATCATTAATCTGTGACTGAGATAACATTGTTTTTGGTTTAATATGTTAAAATAATAATTTTATATATATATATATTTTAGAAGACTTGATATAAGATTTAGATCCTGTTTTAAGATAAAATAATATTTAATTATAATAAAATTTTATTAATATTATATCATTTATTTGAGCTTCGGAACGTAAGCTATTTAATTGAAGTCTATTTCGTCTATGGTATATTTGGACAGTAAATTCCAAAATGGCGACGAGCGATGACGAGCCTATGCATTTATATGAAGTTTTTCAAAACTGTTTTAATAAAATAGCAAACAAACAACAAGGTGAGTGAGAAAATGCATACCGTGGGCTGTCGCGCGTTCCTCAAACGAATAACCGCGTTACAGTGCAGTGTTTCATTGTGAAATTGAGTCAAAGTGTTTGCGTGTTATGCCATATTCACTAACCAGCAGCATTTTTACAAAATTCTATCAAAAGCGTCGACTTGGGTGATGTAAACCTGTTTCTTTGATGTTATGAAGGTATAAGGCAAGTGGTGTGAAGTTTTATGATGTCTTACTGATGGGTTATAGGCCTACAAGGGGTATGTTTTGGTTAGTCAATTCATCAATTGTCAAATGTGCTATCCATTGTACTCCTGTTGGTTTTCAAACCAACAAATTCTTTACGGGAATAACATTATATAAACCATTCCTTGCTGTTCTCGTGTATAACATATCGGTAAGTGGTAGAAGCTGTTGACGGTCACAAATAAAGGCAAGCATCATATTTTTTATACACAAAGTTGACGCGTTAAACAGGATACCGAAAGCTGTGTCGCGATCCGATTTAGATCGCAAATTACCGTTTTTATGTTCTCTTTACACTTATGTTTACAATTAGAATTTGTTTATTTACACGAGTACCGCGCTCGGCGTATTAGGACGTACTATTGTATGAGATCAGTCTATTCGTACGCTGTTTTTAAAAAGATTTAATATAAACACCCATTACTTTCCATAAAAATGGATATTTTTACAGTGTAATTACTTAAAGTAAACTAACAAAGAAGTCACCTTGTCTGTATTTATATAAGTAGTATATTGTAATTCAAGAAATATATAAAGAATTAAAGTGTGTGAATAATTTTAATACAAATATACATCTGCATATAGTTTTAAGTGTATATGAAAATCTCATGAAATTATTTTTGTTTTTGAACTCCTCTCACATGGTTTGACTGACATTTAGCAATTTTTTTTTATTATATTTAATAGTTCTGGGAATTGGTTGTAAGCTATTTTTTAATCCCTTTGATAGTAATGGTGTCTCTTCATTAATTAATTTATATGGCAAAATAATGCTTAGCAGAGAATTTAGTATATATTATTTAGAATACAATCATTAAATATTAAAACTTACTTTTTGAGTATATTCAATATATGTTTGCAGTATATTGCCATGTAAAACTGTCAGGTGCTTCCCACATGATAAGCTGTCAGGTTTTTGATTATAGGACCTATCTTAGATTTATTTAAGATCTATAGAAGAAATATCCATTTACTTATTTAAAATTCAAAACATTTAAAATTTCAAAACATCAAAAAAAGTAAATTAAAGTTTCTGAGAATGTTGCCAGCATTGTATGTACAAAATCTAATTATTATTAAAAATCTAAGTCCTGCTGAGTTTTCTCTTGTGCTTTACTCATTTAAATTACTTCTTTATTGACTTTGGTATTGAGTTTTGTTGCCCAGTTGCAATTTACCACATATCCTTAGTTTTATAAAAAAAAAAACCATTTAATTTTCAATATATTGTTTCTTAAAAAAGTTATTTGGGAGGTTACAATAGTGAACAAATTTTGTTATTATCTGGAAGAAATTCTGATTTATTCTTATTTATTCTTAAAATTCTGATTTATTCTTATTCTGGAATAAAAATTAGCCTATTTGTTAATCCAAGTTACAAATTATGTATTTGCCATCTTTCATTTAAATCTATAACAAACATACAAATTTTCACATTAATAAGACAATCAGATTTCATTTTAGTAAAACTAAAATTGTTTTCCCTAGAAAAGATATTTTCATATCTTTTTAAGAAAATTCCAAGAATTTAAATGAATTTAATGCTCTTGGGTAATATTAACTAATTTTGTTTTTAATCAATATATAGATGTTTAAGATACAATTTATTATATATATATATATATATATGTATGTATATAAAATAGTGGACTCATATAGTTTGTCATATTAAGATCAAGGTTGGCTTTGATTGGCACAATGAAATCTATTAACGTCATCATTGCTGTATTGATTGTTCTTAGATCTTCCTTATACCATATTTAATACAATGTTATTGAATTTTGATTGTAATTCAATAATCTATCATACTTAACCAGCTCTAATTATACTAGCAACCCTTACATGCTTTGTCTGCTATAGTATTGTTGTTTTTTATACTTCTATCTCTCTGTCAATTATTGAAATCCAAAAAATTTTTTAAATATATAACTTTTTACTCCTTATATATATATATATATATATAAAAGGGGTAGAGGAAGACTGGCTTGACCAGAGCAGTGAGACATTTTATAGTTAGATTTGCATGCTGATGATCACAAGCCAATCAGAGCATGGATCTCTTATCACTAAGTTTTAAAGTTTATCGTGTAGTTAAGTAGATCTAAGTCTACAAACAGCATTAAGTTACTTTGTTTTATATTTTGCATAAAAATTTTTGACCAAATGTTTGATAAATTAAATAATTTATTTAATACAATTGTTTTACAAGATATTGTTTAGATAAATTGTCTCTTACAGTATTATTCATACATGGCCGTAGCTTCAGAGGAACTGACTGACGGACCAATTTTGATGTCTTAAAAGTACTTTGTAAAAAGTCTACTTGAAATAAAATATTTTGATTTGAATTGATTTGATATACATATTTAACTATAGTAAAATTAAATACAGCATAGCATATTATATTATATTAGAATAAAGTTATCAGTAATACTTTTGGTTGTTGTTGTATATTAGGTGATCCACACGACTTCATCTGCGTGATGTCCCACTTGTATGGATCACAGTGTGATGTTATATCGCCTATAACCCTCCTCGATAAATGGAATATCTAACAAAAAAATAATTTTTCAATTTGAATCATTAGTTCCTGAGATTAGTGCATTCAAACAAACAAATGATGAAAGCTCCTCAGTGAAGAGGGGGTCTATTACTACTATTCTCTAGTTTTAATAGTAATGCCTATTAATATAGGTAATGTATAAAAATGACTAAAGTAAGAAATTCATAAATTTATTGGTTTTATTTGATACCACCTGTGTAAATGTTGTAATGAAAAAATATTTATGTTCATTTAAACATAGCCGAGTGTAATTCTGTAATATCTTTGAACCCTTGAAAGAATTTACGTATGTTTAATTTTTAACATGTTTTGTTATGAAGAAGAACCTTCATACAAACTTTCAATCATTGCAACCCTTTCGTGCCTTATTTCGGGATAAATGATACCCTATGTCATTACTAAAGAACTAATCGAATTTCAACAAAATTGGTGCAACAGTTCCTGAGTACAAATGACTCAGATTGTAACACAGTGCAAACATTATAACTAATTTCCTATATTCCGAGGCTCCAACTGAAGTAGATGACCTTTTTATTATTATTATATTGATTTTGAGAGGCTATTAAAGTCTACTAGAGGCCTCGTAATCACTGCTTCCATTTCTGGAGTATTGTGACTTGCTCATCTTTGATGCCTACAGATTTGAGGAAACTTAGTATCTTTTTGACATTAGCACATCTCACATCCTCATAAGTCATGAAGTATCTACCAAAGTATGTGAATTCGTTTGTGTACCAGTGTACCACACTGATGCCAACTGTTGAGAGATGATTGCTCAGAAGACAGTGACCAGTGAACTCTCTCATTAGTTTTCAAAAATTCTTCCTGATAAGCGAATCTATCTTATTGAAAGCCTTTATTAGCACTCTGGAATGGTCCAAACCTGGTGGACTTTTCCAGCATTCCACAGTATTGACTATGCACTGGTCTCACAAGGTTCGGCGAGCTAGGCTTCTAGGTATACCTCCTTCTAAGTATGAACTTTTTATTAATATTTAATCCAAATAAATATATAAATCAATGTTTAAGAGATTCTCGATTGAATTATAGTATAAATTCTAAGTAGCACCGCCATCATCGAGATTGTTTATTGTACTTTACTCGGAATACTATAAAAATGATTTACACAAGCTTCCCCGGGGATTGTAACAAATTATGAAAATATAAATTATTTATATTTTATGTCAGACTAAATATGTTTGAGATAACGTTTTTTTAGTGAACATTTTTTTTCAAAATAGTTAGATTTCCTTTTCAAGTGATTTCCAAAGTGTTGCACATTGTTGGTGAGATGAAAAAAGGGGTCTAAAGGTATTTGCCACCTAGTCAGAATATAATTTTTGAAATTTCGTAATAATATAATTGTGTAGATGCCATAGATTACTTTGACTATAGTATTTAAAAAACAAGGGGTTTGTAGACCTTAAATTAATTCAGATCCAATAAGTTTGTGAACCTTGGCTCTAGATCCTTCCTTTTACTATTCTTCTTTCTGGCTTGCGATCACCAGCCTGTAAATCTGATCCAGTATCTGACATGTTCCGGTCGAGAAGCATGTGGGCCAGATTTACCATTCCCCATTGATGTTGTGGTTTTGTTAGCATTCTTCTCTTTATACCTGTTCCTCACTCTTAGAGGTCATGCATTAGTAAGACAAGTCTATCTCTCTTGTATTACTGATGTCATGGGCGATCGAGGCCATTAAACATCAGGTGGGTTGTGTTCATAGGCCCCTTGCCATAAAAAAATTATTTATCTTAAAAACTATACACGTTATTTTTTTATAATATTTAAAGTAGGAGATATAACAGTCATTTTTGCCCATCATTGTGGGTAAGTGAATAACATGCTAAGTGGTCTACAGATCAAATTAGTTTGCAGAACCACTGCTTCAAAAAATCCTATCCCCCTTTTAATTAACTTTTGTATATATTTTCTGTCATTGTTAGTTCACACGCAAAAAATTTGACACTATTACAACAGTCAAGGGGCCATATTAGATGGTCTGAGCAATCACTACCTTCTCTTTAATATTGGTTAGGCCATATTTGGACTTGCTTTATATTGTCGTTACATTATGGTGTAGGTTATAAACGACAAGCGGTTAATTATTAGAATTTTAATCTATTAGAACGATGCTTCAATTTTTTATTGAATCAATCTTACTAATATTTTAAAATAGTTGAACCGCCCGGCTTCGCACTAGTTTTTTTGAAATAACAAGTATTTTTACCATCTTCTGATGAATATTATTCTAAACAAAGACGTGTTGCGAGTAGGGTTGCCAACTGTACTACAATATATTGTATTGTATTATATCTTGGGTCCTGCGTACTATATACTGTTCCAGATATATATAGTACGCAATAATACTATTTTCAATTCCGAAATCCATCAACGAAACATCACACTTTTAAAATACATTATTCTATTGTTATGAAAATATATTTTTTATAAATATAAAGAAGCAGCTAGCACATATCTTTGTCTATTTTGGTGTTTTTTTTGTGTAGTATATATACATAAAGAGTGGAGACTACAGACTCTCCAAATTTATTTATTTGTGTGAAAACATAAAATACTATATTTTGTTGAAGTGTACTATATTTTTTATAAATTACTTCCAAAAATATACTATATTTCACCAAAGAAATGTTGGTATTCCTAGTTCCGAGTGATCTGTTTTTTAGAACTAATAGAATCCCTTCCTTTCCATTTTCTAATCTATAAGTACGATAAAATCGGGCAGGAATTTGTATTTATTTATATTATATTTGCTTTAGAGACATAAGCTAATCACTTAACCCATGAATTTTAAATGACAAAAGATTGACACATTTCTACTTGCAACATTATTAACTTTCTGTATGTATTATACAGTATGATTATACCAAACTAGGCGACCCGAGCGACTTCACCGGTCTGATGCTCCACTCCTA
>JAOPUB010000020.1:217145-232786 GCA_027564055.1 Neptis clinioides
CGATCTTTTGGTGAAATATTCCTGTATGCAAAGCGAATCCGGTAACAATGAGCTCCACAGTGCCTCAGACGAAGACATAGCCGTTCCCGATCCATCATCTACACTGTAGCCGCTATCCGCGCGCGCTCAACGACGGCGGACGGAGTGACGTGAAACTATAGTACTTTATTACTAAATCATACGCGAGTTATACCGTATCATTAAACCTTAAAATGTCTAACTACCACTTTAGTTTCTATAATATAACTATGGATTATGGATTGAAAATGAATTCTAAATTTAAATTTGTGTCCAGAATATTTCAAATTTGTAATCTATTTTTGATTCGTTTTTCAAAGATTTTTGATTACAGATTAGAAATAGATTCGAAATTTGAATTTAAATTCGAAGTTTTATCCACAATGAGAAAGATTGTGCAAATACTGTGTGCTTTGCTGTAGAGCACAATTTTAATAAAGCAAATACAAGAACGACATCGCTTAGGTTCCTGTCGTATTGTGTGTTTTTTTGTTGTGTTGTGTTTGTAGAGATTGTAATGTTTAATTGCCTATCTGTTCAGTTGTAGAATCTAACATTGGTTTTATACCACCTTACGCCCCGACATGGAGATTATTTATTATTTTAGCCAGAGGAACCGGCACTGACGACGCAGAAGATGCTCGGCTTATCTTCCATCGAATAATACGAAATGATATGAAATAAAAAATAGCATAGTTTTTCATTCTATATTTAGAAAAAGCACCGTCTGTAAAACATACAAAATTTCGATAAAAACTTTTATTGGCATTAGCATTATAAAATTGAAAAATGATTGTTTGGATATCAGGTAATATGACAGTATAAAAATTTATTGTTCACTTCTTCATAAGACAACTGAATCGCGTTCAAAACCATTAGAAAAACCTTAGCTTTACGCAGTTGAGCATTTAATATTAACCCTACAATGTTCGAATATCTGTAGACAAAATAAATGAAAAATAATTCTCCTAAATCCAATTCAAATGATACTTGGTAACTACACTCCTAATAAATATCGAACAGAGAGACGAACGACGTTTCTCCACAGAATATACTAAATTATTTAAAATACAGAGAACACAAGCACGAAGCGGATATTACGGAGTGCAGTGTGTTCCCAACTTAAAATAAAATCAGTACTCAATCTTAAAATTTAATTCCTCCATTATAAATTAAATAAAATGCTCATAAAATACACTTATTATATATATTAAAAGTGACATAGAAAATTTGGTTCCTACATGCTATGATAGGAGCCGGTTGGGGACCCCGTTCTCCGTTCCGTTCTCGGAAAATAGAACTTCTTAGTAGGGATGTTTTTAAATCGATTAACCGAAAAATCGATTATATAGATGGCTACTTAGAATCGATTATGCGTTCGATCTACTTTCAAGAACTTAAAAATAATAGTGTTGTAACGAAGTCAAAATGAGAATGAATGATTGAATGAATGACAAATAATAATCATTATGAATATGAATGATTTGAGATTAATGTTGCCTGCAGTGAAAATTCGTTACAACGCTTGAACGGGTATCGCGAACCGGCAATACGAAACTTATACTAAATACTGCGTTACTAGCGATAC
The DNA here is from genome assembly GCA_027564055.1 of Neptis clinioides. Classification (NCBI taxonomy): domain Eukaryota; kingdom Metazoa; phylum Arthropoda; class Insecta; order Lepidoptera; family Nymphalidae; genus Neptis; species Neptis clinioides. The sequence goes on from JAOPUB010000020.1 coordinate 218,752, forward strand.
ATAGTTGCGGTTATATATTGTTTAAGCGGTCTTCTCCTGCTCGATGATGTCCTTTGTGGGCAGAGGGTTCTTCTCGCAAGTCTCGGTGTGCTTCAGCTTAGTGGGGTCGAAGTTTTCGATTCCGTTGAGGAACTTGTTCTTTTCCTTTTCCGCTTCGATAGCTGTAGGATTACAATGCATATAAATATTATATAACAAAATTAAGGCATAGTTGAATTTAAGACCGCTATTCGAAAACATATTAAATTATCTTTTTACATTTCTTCGCATTAATATTCGAAATACCTGAACCAATTCTATATTATTGGTTATATATATTATTGGTTCGTAAAAATAATTAAAATTAAATAAAAAAATTTATGAGATAAAAACGTTTAGGTTTACTTTTTCAAATTATTTTTTAGACTAGTAATCAAGTATAGACAAACAATACGTGCGCCACGCCACATCATCATTTAAACTATCAAATAATATTTCCGACAATTTTCCTTTTAATAATTAAAATATAATATTATTATTCACCATAATTTGGATGAAATATTTATGTACGTTAGCAAGAAAGTCTGTTAACCGAATAAGATACTATTGTATAATATTACGCATATTATTTATAATGCAAATATGTCACACATAAAACATGCTAAGCATTAAAAAAGCAGTAAAAACCTTCAATGGCCGGCAAGGAATTCTTCTCCTCCGTCGTCGTGTGCTTCATCTGGCTCTTATCAAAATGTTCGACGCCGTCTAGAAGGTTCTGATGCGCCTTTTCAGCTGCGACAACTATCAAGCAAATGCGTGCATAGAAACGATAAAGCTTAAATATTTAAATAACGCTTTAAATTATAATTACATGCTAAAGGTACGAGTTTGTGCATAACAAGGAAAAGCGTGTTTAAAATGCTTAGATTATATCTGTAAATAGTTCAGCATATAACAGAGTTGCCAACCGTCAAATCTACAAACCAAGACAAAAAACATAAACGTCAATTTTTAATGGTCTTAAGTCACATTTTGTCAACAAGTAAAATAAAATAAAAGTTTATGTTGTATTCTTTTAGTTTTATACAAATTCAAACTAAGCGTAAAGTCTTAAACTTTTATTATTAATTTGTGAGTGATAAGAAATATGGACGAATGGCAACCCTAGCATTTGATAATAATAATACATTTATAATAAAGAAAATAAAAATTTAATATTAAAATTTTGCGATGGTGAAACCTCAAATCGTGCATTATGGAGTAGTAAATAAAAAAAAATTACCATCTTTGTCTGGAAGAGGATTCTTTTCCTGTGTTTCTGTGTGCTTTAGCTGTGTAGCGTCGAATTTTTCAATTCCGTCGAATAGGGATTTTTGAGTTTTTTCAGTGGCAACATCTGAGAAGTTAGACAAAGTTAAATATGTTTCCTAATTTCTATTTAAGAACGGTTAGGTCCACACTATGAACAAACTAAAATCTAAAAGTAAAAAACATATCGATATATATAGTATTGATATTTAATAAAAATTATATTTAAAGAAATTTAGACATATCTGTGTAATATTAAAAATATATATTTTAAAATATCGATGTTTCGATATATCGATATTCTTTATTTAAACTAAATCTAAGTGAATTTGTCTGTGACAAGTACAAGCGCGCCATTTTCAGTTCATGAAAAATCATTTTTAAAATTCAAACTCTAAATTCATGCTCGTTGCTTGTGTCGTTAGTCTAACAGAAAAGCGATGATATTAATAAATTAATAATGGAGAACACATTTTTTGTTAAGAGAACAGCAAAAGCCGACATTTTGCTTTGTTTTCCACCCAGGTATACCTATAGCGTTGGGTAAAACTATTTTTTCAACAGTGTCCGTTTTTCTTAGAGAAGAAGTTTGAAATTGTTCAACGTCGTGTAGAAGTGCTGTATGTTGCTTCTCTTGGGCAACGTCTGTTATAAGAATAAAGTATGTTTTCTCAATCTCATTATAGAGTCAATCTCACTATAGTAAAGTTAGCCATATATATGTATATATAATTCAGTTAGTAACTCTAAGTCGCGTTTAGAACAGTTATTCAGTTGTCTGTCCAGTTTTCTCATTTTCCAAAAGTCGCGAAATTCTTTGATAGACCCTAGATCGCTAGCTACTATTCAATATTTTTCAAGGAAGTATGTAATTCCTTTGTCACTGAATGAACCTGAACCTGAAATCCTGTTTGGATATAAAATGAATAGTCACATTATGTATAACGCAACTATTTACAAAATGTCTTTGATTTGCCTCGAACTTTCAAATATTTTCGCATCGTATAGCTGATAACGTAACATTTTATTGTTCGGAAAGGTTAACGTACTGATGAACTTTTAAAGGAAAAACATACGATCAAGTCATCCAAAGTATTAGTAAATTTATTACTTATTGTTTTATTATTTATTTATATTTGGAACACCAACAGGAAATTACTTATAGCTAAACAAAAAATTAAAAATATACTAGTAGTTTCCTAATTATAAGTGTACACAGCGTGCAATAAATAGCAATATTTTTTGTTGTAACAATTAAAAAGTCTGAATAATATATATAAAAATAAACACTGAAAAAATCTATTTTCTGACTTATTACGAACTTTTTTATCTATTACGTTATGGAGGCATCAATATTATTCCTTTCAATTAAGTCCTTTTAATTTCCTATACATTTAGAATATTTATCATCAAAGATATCCGATTTGAAGTCTTTCACATTAACTAGTGCTAGAGCATTGTACCGCCTGGTCGTTCTAGCTATTGGCGGATATTTACCTAGATAATGATGGGACGAAAGGTTGGTATTTATTTGGTCTCGACAATCTGCTTGGTACGTTAATGCTGATGGGCAATCTAATAAACCATTATGCGTCACCCACAAAAATAAATTAATATCCGTTTTCCTTGTACTTTTAGGTTTTAGAATTTAATCTCAAATTTTAGAAATAAGGTAAAAAATAAATTAAATATGTTACCTTCAGCCGAAGGAAGAACAATCTTTTCATTTGTATCGACGTCACGAAGGCAGCTCGGGTTGAAGGCTTCCAGCTGGCTCTTCAAGTCAGTGGCTACTTTGGGAAGGTCCTTGAGGGAGGGGGCGTCTACGGAGCAGGCCATTGTTTAGGTAATCTGCAAGAGATAATACTCATTTATTAATTTTTATTTTTTAAACGTCCAAGAAATCCAGATAACTGTAATGCTTATCTACACTATTATACAAAGAGGTAAAATTTGATTGTTTGTATTTTTGTATGTTTGTTTGTTTGGAATAGGCTCTGAAAACACTGGACCGAATTTGATAATTCTTTCACCAATCGAAAGCTACGTCCTTTCCGGGTAACATAGGCTATGTGGTGTTGCCATATTTAAAAAGATATGGCCATTTAAGTGTCATAAAGTGGCCATTTTATAAATTGGAGACTATTTCTGCATGTACTAAATCGACTTCGATAATTCTTTCGCCGATTGAAAGTTATACTATGCTAGAGTGTTATAAGTGGTGTAGTGTTGCCATACTTCGAAATCAATAAGTCATCGCCATTTGTTCCTACTGCACCAATTTTAAAAATTCTTTCTCTGATTGACTATGTAGGCATTGAGATTACAATTTTACTTTAAATACCTTATTGACAAATAATTGTAAGTATTGAATTATTACTACACATTATTCTATTTGCATTTAATTACACTGCCTAATTGTTATATATCATTTCTTTATTTACGAGATTTACAATACGTCGGGACCATAAAGTTAAAATAAGCTTAAATTTTTCCATAAAATATATACCGAATGGTAAACGTGGGAACAAAACTCATTGTAAACAGCAGAAAGTTTAAATTGTGCATCGCTAAAGCAATATAAATGATAAGTGCCGTTTGTATGGCCTACGCCCTTAATTCACAGTTGATTCTGTTGAAATGAAATAGTGAGGTGAACGAGTGTGGGGCGCGGGTATGGGGAGTAGCGTTCCGCTCGTTTTTCTCTCTGACAGAACATTTATTTTAGTGGCACTTTGGCTGCCACGTAGAGGATTTTTAAAATTGCAATGAAACTATCAGATGAAATTTAAATATTAATTTACAAATAAAGTACAATCATTGTTAATATTTTAAGTTAAACACTTTCGTGCATAGAACTGAACTGCAGAGTACTACACATTTAATAATATAAGACTGATCTTATTATACACACTGCTCGTTATACTATGTTAATCATGATCTAAAAGAAACTAACCTTACCTAACAATCGTTTAAAAATAAAAACAATGTATCCTAGATTCACGTGATTTTGTGATAAAGATAATTCTTTGCTAAACAAAATACTATCCAATCAAAATATCATAACTAATAAGCAGACATAGTCAGGAAAAAAAGTGCTTATAAGTGAGAAGTGAAAGTGTATTATAAGACGGAAGAATTAAATCATGGAGAAGGTTTAGCTCTATTCGATAGTCTGTTGAAAAAGTAGAAAGGTTTCCAATGAATTTTTCTTTTTTTCCTGAGAATTAATTTCTACCAGTGCCCGGGGACTGATTCACGGGTCACGTTCAACTTTAGCTTTGGAGCGAATGGCTAATCGATCGATTAATTTTCACGCTGCTCGAGCACAAAATTCTTGTGGAATATATGAACCGATTTGAAATATTTAGTTCACAAAATCCTATCTATGGTTACATATGACTGCAGTGTTTCTAGTCCAGTGAATTGACGCTAGTTTTCATTCTAAAGAAGTTAAGGTAACTTTTGAAAAATTGTTAAGAAAGTTGCTCTATGAAACTTTCGTTTAAGATTACTAGGCCTTATCTTAACTAACGTACCACTTTAAATAAGATTATAAATATATCAAATACTCTTGTGACTCACCCTTAATAATGGTAACACTAACTTATACCTACATTATTTCACTATGATGAGTCAATATTTTTTCCACGAAATTAACTCCGTCATACTTCGACGAATGTATCGTACCCTAGATCCTGAGACATTCGTTATTTTATAAAACCTGAAAAAGCTCACTATGTATGTCCCTAATAGAGATATAAATTATACTCAGCTCTAAAGTGTTGATTACAGATTTTTTGAAAGCTATTGATTAAATTGAACCTCAAATTCTTAAGTACAAAGTTCATACATTTTATCTAACAATATTCGAAACAGCCTCGTCCACTGTCAAACATTTAGTAAAAAAAAAATATTGTAAGTAAGAGAAAAAATATATTCTCTAAAGATCTTAAATAAAATTTAAAAATAACCGCTAAATAAATAATTATAAAAGTAACTCCCTTCTTTTTTGTTTATTTATATAGGTTGTGACTGATTGTGTGTATGTTTGTATGACAGAAAGTGGGTGTGTGACTGTGTGTGTCTGTATGTATATGTTTATATGTATGAGATGGATCTTGAATATAACGGTATCATAGTATACTTCAACAAAGTACGTTACAGATCAGCACAGTATAGGTATTTAATTGAAATCATTAATGGATTACGAACGGCCTACCCGAATAGTTCCAGAGAAAACCTTCATATAACAAACAGCCATGTTACGGCATGTTAAATTATAATAATTAAGACAACATCATATAGTTAATGGTTCCATAATATAGTAATAATATATTCATACACATATTTATTCCATCACGTTACATCACAATAATTGAAACATATCCCTTTGCATCTTAACACAACAGTTCTCAGTTTATCATAGCTCATCATATTTCAGCACAGTGCAATACAACACATTTTTGATTAGAACATGGTAGGTATTTTTTATATCATTTTTAAATCATTAAGCACATCACAGTACAGCACATGGTATCACAGCATAGAACATCACAGTATATTAAAATTATCACATTATAATATACTCTTTAGATTATTTATAGAATATTAAACTCATCACAGTGCAGCACATCGCATCACTGTACAGTTCTACAATACATCACAGATCAGCATAGGTATTTTTAGACTATTTACATAAATACATTACAGTATAGCATATCGCATCACAACTCATCAGAGATCAGCACAGTTTAGGTATTTTTAGATAATTTATGAATTATTAAACACATCACAGTACAGCACATTACATCACAGATCGGCACAGATACAAGATTATCATTCTAACGGCCGAAATTAATTAACAATCTTAATCCCAAAATCTATGGATTAAGGATTGAAATTTTGAATTAAAGGTTCTTACCTGGATGGATTCGAAATTTGAATTTTTTTGATACAAATTTGAATTCTGACCTCTTTTTCAAACCACAAACCATAGATTTCGGATTGAGATTGATTATTAATTTCAGTCGTAAGTAATTTAATATTTCATATAGAGCTAATTTTTTTAAATATTTTTTCCAGGTTGTCTATGGTCTAACATAGTGACAGCTGTGCTAGGCTTTATAGTGATGTTGCTATTTGGGATATACTGGGCCACGTCTGGATTACAGGAGCACTTAGCTTTCTCCTATATAGCTTTAGGGAATCTAGGACTTAGCACGTCTTTAGGATATTCGTATTGGTAAGTATAGTAATGGAGTGATGGAGATTGAAACATTAAATCAAATGTTTTCCAATAGTGAAATTCTTCATGTGTTGTACGTGTAAAAGTTTCACGATTTTCGTCTTAGCCATTCGTCATCCAAAATGTTTGGATTATAAATTAAAAGTAGATTTTGTATAAACATTTTAAATTCCACGTCTTTTTTTTATTTTTGGTACAAAATCTTCCTTTCTTCTTTATAGCTTCCGCCACGTAAGTTTGGGTTTGAACTTGTATAATGAAGCGATTCTATTCTTACGCAGCGTAGAATCATTTTATTTTTTTTTTCTAAATTGTATTATTTCTCTTTCTTTCTTTCGCTCGTACACTTGCACTATGTGTCCATAGCATAATACGTCGATGGTATTTATGTATTTTTTGTCATGTACAAGAAATTGGGCTGGCTATTCAGAAAGTAACATATTGCAGGCGATGGATTTACTGAAAAAAAAAACTAACTATATTGCAGACGCTATTGAAATGCTGTTTCTATTTGAGTTTCTACAAAATATCAGAAATTTAGAAAAAAAAAATTTTGACCTAATTTTGGAAAATTAGTCCTGGATTTATTGAATTTTTTTTTTAAATCTATGTCTATGTGAAAGTAACTATGTTTGTCTGTTCCTCGATGAATTTTATCACTACATAGTGTTGCTATATTGAATAGTAATTGAAATATCCCCATTTTGATCTTACTGCACCAATTTTGAAAATTTTGGACTTTGGTTGTGGATTGCGGATACAAATCATTGCTAATCATTTTTTTAAAATTATTGCATAATAAATATTTTTTTTAATTATGAAGTAATTTTTTTCTTAAAATCATGGCATAATTGTTTTTCTAACAATCATTGAATTAATTTTTTTCCATCATCACATTAATTTTTTCATTATTGGATTATTTTTTTCCATCGTTACATTAATTTTTTCACCATTACATTAATTTTTTTATCATTGCACTTTTTCTTTCATAATTACATTGTTTTTTTTATCAGTGCATTAATTTTTTCCATCATTACATTATTATTTTTTACATCATTACATTAATTTTTTTCATCATTGAATTCATTTTTTTCCATCATTACATCATACTTCCATCATGCATTTTTTTTCCCTACATTACTTTAATTTTTTTCATCATTGCATTAATTTTTCCACCATTGCATTATTATTTTTTACATCATTACATTAATTTTTTTTTCATCATTGAATTCATTTTTTTCCATCATTACTTTTGAATTCGTTTTTTTCCACCATTACTTTCATCATTGGATTTATTTTTTTTCATCATTACTTTAATTTTTTCCATCATTACTATAATTTTTTCATCATTGCATTAATTTAATGTTTTCATTTTATCATTGCATTGATTTAATTAATTCATTATTTCTTATGGCTAAAAAGGGAACTATTGATTGATACATGACTTTGATGTTCTAGATACATAGACCCTGGATCAGTTTGTCCCTTTGGACTAAGACACAAAATGAAAAAAAAAAATATGTTAGTGTATTTCTGGCAGAAATTACGATTTCCCATAACATCATAAACCAATTGACCAATTAATATCAATTTCAATAGAAATTGCATTTTTTTTAATTGACTAGTTAGTCACGTGGTCATTTCCCAGAAGCAGTGAAGGCACTAATCTATAAATATAAAATGCTGTATATAATGGAGCGATCAATGTAATGAAAGGCGATTCCTTTTCATGACAGAATATTAGATCTAAGAATTTCCAATATGTCCGTGCATTTAATGGCTGTCTATTTGTTTGTCATTTTTATATCATTAATTTAGGTCGGAGATTTTTTTTCTATTTTTCTGAATACTCACTTTAATTTGAGTCTCATTAGATTAGGTAGTAACCATCACCAAAAAAAAAATCTGCAGTTAGTGCACTATTTGCAGTTTAATTTTGTTAGATGCGGACAAAACACTAATTAGAGGAAACATTTAACATTAACAGGACAATGGATAGAAGGAGGCAGAGCATCATAGAGTTTACAAACGAGTTTTGGGGCAGGACAACAATAAATGTAAAATTGTGCCTTAGTCCAGGCCACATTCACACAGTACAAAAGTATCCACTTCGGAGACGACCGTTCTGCACTCTTACGCAGTACCAAAAGCCAAAATTGATGACCGTTTGCATTAAAGTTTACCTCCATGGATACATTTAATATTTTAAGCAACGGTACCATAATCAAACTTAATAAATTGTAATAAGAAATTATATTAACAATTTGTCTTTTTCAGATACTCGTGACCATGACCGTCATTGCAATGTTATACTTGAAATAATAATGGGGTCAAATAAATTAAGTAAGAAGTAAGTAAACCTTGAAATTGATAAAAATTACTGCTGAAACCAAAACAACAAAAAAGTTTTATCAAAATTCTCATAATAATGAGTGAATAATTATTTTAAAAGTATGTGATTTAATGATAACTACTTTTGTTTATTTAAAAAAAAATAACAGCTATTGTAATGGAACTCCATATTACGTTCATGAGAATTTAGTAATGACTTGATTGGAAACGTCAGTAATGACGGAAGAGGAACAGGTTTTTGACGCAATTATAACTTGAGGTTTATTTGATGACAAAAAAGTGAAATCTTAAACATGCTATTGTTTAAAGGAAAGTAAGTGTGGGAGACGCTGTTGATTGTATAGTTTAGACAGGAGAGAATCACGGAAATAGTAACCATTAACGTCTTAATCTATGGCAATTTGCTTGCAATGCAAATGGCGTATATAGGTTTCGTATTTAACTAGCCGGCGTATCATGTAGTTTTATTGGACAATGTCGTAGATACAAACGCCTAGGCTAATGATTAAATCACTATGATGATCATATTCCATGATATCACTGATAACTTAAATGCCACTGTAAAATTAATCCCAATAAAAAAAAAGTTTTTAAAGAAAGAAGTCTTGCAAAGAAGTATTTAACTGTAAAGAGTTGTGAGATCTAGTGTAAAAGTGTGTTATTTTAATAAGTTTAGTAACAACTTTGACCGCATCAACGTTAGAGATCTTTATTTCTTTAATTATCACTTGTATTCAGCCATTTAGATAATAATTTTGTCTAAACTGAATTTTGGAGGGCGTTTTAATGCTTTTAGTGGTACATACATACACGCTACTTCACCGTTCTTACTTTTATTAATTTCACTTTTCTCTGGTTTGGTATTACACGAATCGCAATCTAACTGGTTAGTGCTAACGTGGAGTGTACACTGTACAGTAATAGTAACGCACAACGCACGAGGTCTGGCACTGGACTGGCAGACCGCCAGAGCTTTCCGGCACGAGACCGATGTTTCTCAAGATAAGCCAAGGCCTAGTGGAATAGAGGGACCGCCAACCGCCCGATAATCTCAAGGAGTAATTTACACGCGAACACCTAGTTTTTCAATTGTTAAAATTACAAGATGTCCTTGTTAATTAAGATAAGACAATTTTATGTTCTTTAACAGCTAATTAGGTCGCGGAACGTTGGTATAATTACTTTTAAGATTATTAAAGTTTTTCGAAATCCACAAATATATTATAAATGTAAAATGTTATAAAATGTTTGTTGGTTTGTTGTCTTTCACAATTAAGTAAAATTGGTCTGAAGATGGTCGAGTAAGATTTCCCTGTGATGAAAAATCGTCGGATAGTCTAATTTTGACAATTTTGGTATGATGAGTTGTATATAAATATTTTATATGTTAATTTTAGTTTTTTACTTTAAGAAAGAAAACGTTAGTGGTATTTACTGCTTCCGAGATTACTTTTACAAAAATTAAAACTTAATGTCATCATAGTGAAGCCTTGAAAGCTTTTTTTCTACAGAGAATCGAGAGTAAATAGCCTGTCGACGTTAATAAAAGCATCCGCCAGTGACAGGCGTTGACATAAACTAATGACGTGGCAGTGGCAGGTATAAATCATGTTCATAAAGACGACCATCTTAGGAGGAAACCGCCGATTTGCGACGGATATGACCACTGCGACTAGAAGAGTCTGATAAATCGAGTTAAAGGCTCATTAGAAAATGTACAAATCATATAATGGTCAATATGATTGTTATAAATGAGGCAATAAATTCTACATTCTTAAAATTCCAATTGATTTTAGGAATGTTTTAATACTATTATAAATATTTTTACTTAATCAATATGATTGTGGCTTTTCACAATATTAACTTATTTACACGCGAGAACTCCACAGAATATGCTAAACAATAGGGTAGTTTAATAGAGGAGAAGGAGACAGTTCCATGTTTACACTTATATCAATAATAAACCAACCATTCACGATCACGATGCAAACTGATATTCCAAACATAATGTTTATCCACCACACCGAGAACACATTTACTGAAATAGCATGACATCAAAATAAACCTACGCCTAACCATACTAGAAATCTGCGAACAACCGATCATAACACACAACACTCATTTTCAATTAATTGATTATTTTATACCTAAGGTTGATAATTGAACTAGGGCATCACTATTCGTAGATAGTACGATAAAATTTAAAAGAATGGAAAGCCGCGTGACTGCCTCCATTCAAAGACACTAACACACTGAAGCAAATAACGAGACGAGCGCACGCGCACGCCCGACGCGTCGCGCCGCCGCCACCGCTCCGTCCATGTCCGTTTATTTACTATTCACAGTTTAATTCGAACGTGCTCTAATAATCATCACTGAACATATGAGCCGGCGGATAACATAAACAAGGAAAACCATGATGTACGAAAAGATTTATTGCTCTTGATGGATTTAATTATTTAACAGAAAACAACTGTTAAATTAAAAAAAACTAAATCGTACGAACAGTATTACTACCTACTACTAAAACCATATATTTTAATTTAATAAAATAAAATATTACGTAACAAATAAAAAAATTTAACAACGTAATTATAGATAATGAAAACTTTCACCAAGTCTTTTATAATTGTGATATCATTATTTTATCGATCGTACTTAAGAAGAAATGTTATTTTCTCGAGTCAACCTAGAAAGAAATGAACATTGCACACCACAAACTCGCAGTCGCAGATATATTATTATTATGAAAGTGAAAGCAATGGTGATCATTTGTTCGTAGTCACAACCAGCGATCGATGTTCGAAACCAGTTGAAAAAGAACTTTAACTCTCCAATTCGTCCAAGTTGAAACAAGTTGGTAAATGAAGGAACAATGCACTTTTTAAAAGCAGACTTGACTATAACACACTTGTGTAATTATTTCCAGTCTTCTACGATAGCAAACAATATATCAAAAGGAATGTCGACTAAAGTCAGTATACACACACTAAGAGAACTTAAATTACATTAAGTCGCTTAAAATTAGGTAATAATAACAACATAATAAACAAAACATTATACACGTATATAATATTATAAAGTTTTCCTATTACCATATTAAATAGCTTTTGATGACAGAAATAACTTTATTGCTAATTAAGGACGTAGACAGTTAGTAATAAATGTTTTGTTTCATTACTTTATAATAATTAAGTTATGTATATGTGAAAATAGCCCACACCGTTTCTGTTCTAGCTTTTAAATTTTTAGATGTAGAGATCGCTCGTACGCGCAATACCTTACCACAAACGAGACTCGAACGTAACTAGTTACTTACAGACATGTACGAGTACTTAATAAAAACAATGAAGTGTTTAACAAAACTGGATAATAACGAAGATGTCGTCCTTGGAAACATCATATCCACTGTACTGACGCCACAGAGTATTGACCAACGCGGTGGCATGCGTATACTAATGTTATGCGTATATTATGAACAGATTAAAAACGTCATATAATCATTTACATAACGATATAATTAGATGGCGATAATAATTAGAAATGTAGACAAATTGACTCCATGGTCATGGATATTAGTTAAACGGTCTTTTTAAATTTTATCACTGGTCTGCTAGTAGTATCAAAATTACATAGTTTTTTTTTATAGGAATTATTATTAAAAATTAATATAAGCGATAGTAGTCTGATCAGGGTTATTAATACTTTGCAGATATTGCTAAGGCGTGCAGTGGGCGTTCTTGGCGAGTTGTCGAGTCTTGCGCAAATGCTAGTTTACAATATACTTGTACACTAGTGGTAGACCGTTACCTGCTCTGCTGAAGTACACGTTCTTTTTCTCGCGAGTGATTTGCAAAGTTTCTGCTGGTTTTATTTCCATCCGCTACATTGCTGGTCTTCGAGCCTGATCACTGAATTAGTGAAGCTAATTTTGTGTGGAAACGAAGGATGGAGGAAAATAGAAGGCAGAATCTGCTAGTTGGTATTGTGCAAAAGCCAAAGGAGAAGGAATGCTGTCGTTCAAATTAAAACGGTCCGCAACCGCCGTCACAATGAACAAAGAAGTTGTCAATTCTAGCGAAAAGAAAGCTTCTAGAATTAGAGGCGGCTGAAGCAAAGGCAAAGATCGAAATGGAATTGGTAGAAAAAAGGCTACAAGCAGAAAATACTTTTTTCTAATACTCCATTAAGGATAATAACATTATTAATATTAGAATCAACAAATCAAATATTTTTTAAAGAACGGGAGTTCCTCAGGGATGCTATTCGTGCAAGAATTTACATCTGTAGTCTATACTTATTATATATGTCGGCGGGTAGGTTAGGTTTGGATTGTATTCAGTCACTTGCTGGTAAGTAATTCTTAGCTATGTAGCTAATGTAAATTACTAAATATTTAGACTCTGACAACATTAAACTTTATTTTTTATCTCACAGGAACCCTAAATTTTTTTCGGGATAAAAATGGCGTATGTTTAATAAGGATTTTAACGTATTTATGTGCCTAATTTTATTGAAATCTATTTAACCGCTGTTGCGTGATTAACTAACAAACATACAAACTTTAACATGTATAGTATCAGTAAGATTATTAAAAACTCATATAGAAAGCATCTCCTTAATTTAAATTTTTTTTAAACAAATCCTAAGGAATCACTACCTTGCCTGTCTATCTCTCTATTAATTCTCAAGAATTCTTGGAGATACTGAAATGAAATTGAAAACAAATATTTAGGTATTTCGACCTTTGGACCATCAAAGAAATACTTCTAAATTAACGCAATCAAAATCATTCATACTCACGTAGGAGTCTTAAGGTATTAGAACCTTTATATACTTACTATTACTTTATATACTTACTATTATATGTATATATTTTAGAGCATAAAGTAAAAAAAAAGGAAAGAGAAAGAGCTACGGGAGTGATACGGTCAGGATATATCTAGATGTTACGATCTCTTAATATTCTGACAGGAACCAAGCAGTGCCTTGGACTTGCGTGCGTACGGACCAAGTGCGTAGGTTTAGAAGGCCTTTTACAACACTCACCTCCAGTGTCCAGGTTCTTCGTCTAATCTAACGTTGTGTTTACGTAACCACGTGGTATCTACATTGTAACTACTTTACTATGATTTGTTCTCCGTGATA
>JAOPUB010000020.1:251975-269840 GCA_027564055.1 Neptis clinioides
CCTCCAAGTAAGCTGGGACGCTTTTGTTAGGAGTGGGCCACGTCAGACTCGGATTTGAACTCACAACCTATCGATTGTGATCGTGAATCCAATGCCTGAACCACTGAGCTTCTAACGCTTTAAAATTTTAATTGGTTTATCGACCATTATATTAATATAATCCTTAACGATTTCTGTGAAATTTTCGGTGCTGTGGGAAGGGTTACCTTTTTCTTTATGTAACACAGTGCTAAAACCACTGCAAGCCAGTCGTTATTAAAAGACTGACGAATCTACGGAGATTGGTAGACTAGATACTTCCCAATTAATATTTGAACCAATTTCATTTGTTGCAGGTAAAACTAAAACTTTGAAAATCGTCGCTCCTCTATTAGACGTATATGATAGAAAAGGTCAATGCACCGTTTATGTTGATTCAAAATCGGATGACGCTCGTAATAATCGAGACATTTTAAAAATTGAATTTGATACAACTATAGAAAACTATTTAAATATTCCTGAAAGTTTTAAACATTGTAAAGCCATAGATGAAGATCCGTTAAATGATTGCAAGCCAGTTAATTGTGAAACTTATTATAATGGCAAAAGGTCATATTTTAATAGAAAATCTAAAAGATGTGTTGAAGTTCCACCTTGTGTAACAAATTCAGAGGACTCGGGTGTTTTATATAATCCAAATGTTAATCAATGTTTCCATGACTCAATTACTATGGATGATTTAAATTATATACGAAATTTTAAAATACATGGAAATAGAAGGAAAGGTAAAGATATATATATTATAGAGAAATTTAATCCAAATGCCACAGATTATGTTGATTCATTAGAATTGTTGGATGATGTTACAACAAAAATATCTACATTTACGTCAAAACTAAAAGCAGTTAAACCTAATAATGTAACACATAATGAAAGCTTAAAGTGCATTTTAAAGAAATACTTAATAAATAATAAATGGACACTAATAGTCTTAAGTTTAGTCATTACTGTGCAATGTTTCTTGATCTGCACAATGGTGTACTGTTTATCCAGAACTTGTAATTGCTTCAAGGATAAGAAGGTAGTTAGAAAGTTTTTCAACTATAGACCAGATGTGTCTGTTACTACACCACTCATTCCTACTAGCAATATTGACACAGAAACAGATTATTTATATATAAGCGAATCTAATGTTGATCAAAAAATCAAATGCTATAAGGCCTGTCAAAAAGAGAATAATGTGCAAATGAGTTTGTCAGACGATATATTATCTAAATGCTTAAACAGACGGGATTGGAAGAAATTTCCTTCTGAAGCAATCAATGAATGCAATGATGTGATTAACGATAATTTTTTGGAAGATATAACAAAAATTCGTGAAGAAAAAGTAGAGTTAAATGAACCAAAAGTAGTTTATGAAGATGAGACCATAGGTACTGAAAACTATGAATCTAAAACTGTTAATGTAGTAAGTAAAAAAGATACACCCATAGTTAATACCGATAATAAAGATGTAGAGGCTAACGTATCTTCTGAGAAAGAAATTAAATGTCATAGCTATAATTGTTTTAATGCTGTATCTGGATTTGCACCAAATGTAAGAAGAGATTGTTTTAAAGGTGAAATAACTAAACAAGCACTAAAGTCTGTGTCAACAGAAAAAGGAGCTCAAGCTTACTTCTCAAATGATTCAATAGACGATTTTCTATCAGAAAGAGGTGCTATTTATTTAGCTGGTGAAAACGTATCGAAGTATACATTTTCTAATGATTCAAATGATGTAAAGCAATCTACAGTGACGAGTAAAACTTCAAAGAATTTTATTAAAAGCGTTTTGTCTTTATTACATAAGAAATCAAAGCCTGGTCCATCATCAGATCCTGGTCAGAATAAAGAAATGGAGCTGATCCATATGTCAAAGGCATCAATATATTCATCAAGCAATGAATCCAATTGTATGAGAACACTTAAACGGAACGATTCCAGAACTTCGTTTTAATTTGTAAGATTTTTTGTACTTTTGATAGATTATAAATATAAAATAAAATATTTTGATAAATTATTTAAGTTTTTTTTAAATAATAAGTACTATTACCTATTCTTGCCAAACAAATGGAAGGCGCACTAAATATAACTGAATAGAAGGAGTTCTTTAAAAATAATTACCAAGCAACAATTAAAACACCTTTGTCATTGCATTGAATATTCATAAATTTAACATGCGATTAACGCTAAAAATATAATATTGATATATATTTTGATCATAACATAGAAGCATCTAGTGAAGATGTACTATCAGTATCTAATATTTCAATAATTAACGATGATTTCTTGATACATGACAAAAAACATCAATTTCCAAATAAATTAGTATTGGCTAAAACCAAACGTGTTGACATTGGTATTAGAAAATTTAAAATTGTAATTAGAATTGTAGACGATATAATTGGTGACGTAAAGAATATTTCCGTAGTCTAGTCTGGTAGCAGAACTACGTTGTTGTATAGCGCTTACTAAATTTTTAAAAAATCCATCGGTGAGGATTGTATGGTAAATAAATTATTATCTTTCCCCTCATGTTTATTTTATTAAATATTTTTTATTACATATTTTTTTTTATAATTTTTTTAAAATGGTAAATAAGGTTCAAACGAGCAGACAGCCCACCTAATTGTAAGAGGCCATCGTTACGCATGGACTTCGCACATACAAGATAGACACTTGGCGAGACAAGTGCGTTTTGCCTGACGATGCGTTGCCACCTTGAAGGAAGGGGGGAAGGGGAATAATGAGAGTAATGCTACAGTTTCGGTAAATTTTTTGACATTGAGTCCGTATGTATGGTATTTCCCTACGTTTATTGTATTTTTGCACATAATTTCATCAAAATCGATCGAGCCTGGTCTGAGTTATAAATAAATAAACTAATCCGTCTCTTACTATCTATACTAATATTATAAAACTGAAGAGTTTTTTTTGTTTGAACGCGCTAATCTCAGGAACTACTGGTTCGAATTATTTTTTTTTTTTTTTTGCGTTGGATAGTCGATTTATTTACGAAGGCTTCAAGCTATATAAGATCACATTGCGACCCATAGCAATAGAGTATCACGCGAAAAAGTCGCCTACTTTTTAATATTGGGTCCAAAATCAATTGAAATTAAATTTTTTTCGGGATAAAATGTAGACATATTATTATCATGTCAAATTGAAGGTAAAAGCACACTTTTACTAGCTATTTCATTCTACAATTTGCACGTGAAATAAAAAAGGGAATAACCTTTCAATCCATCGTAAAAAATATCATCTGAAATGCAAAGCTATAAAGGTAATATTTCTTCCAGATAAACTGTATTTGAACGGGAACTTTAATATTGGACTAAGACGCTCATAATCCAGCAAATCATCTACGTTTACATTTCTCGTATATACCTTAGTCTGTCTGTTAACCTTTTACGCTTAAATGACTGAACTGATTTGGATGAAATTTGGTGTTGAGATAGATTAGAGATTGAGAAGGAACATTGGCTAATTTTTATTGCTAAGAAAAGGTTTAAAATAGAGTGTGACTTTCTCTATGTCTTAGGGACTTTATGCCATCATAAATAAAACTTGTAAAAAACACCAAGTCTCGCAACTCGGTTCTTTTACCCTAAAATTCCCTACTTACCTTTTGTATTGAGTTATGACATAATTAGCTAACCTCCATCCCTAAATTTTCGGCAGCTCCATCCTTTTGTCCAACCAATTCAATTTAGTGATAAGGGGAAGGACTTTCGATAAACAGAAGACAAATAAAGTAGCCATCGATTGAAATAAGAGGATACAGGCTTATGTGAGATGCGGCCTGGACGTGATGCGAATGAGATAACGGACTGTTGTTTGGATTCCTTTATACGATATACGATATACGAATACACAGACAGACGTAACTCATAGATATTACACTTCTTTTGTACTTCACGTGACTTGTATTTACCCATTTTTTTGGGTTACTGTCCAAACTTAATAGTTTTACAAGTTTTTACGTTTCAGATATGTGTGGAAGTTTGTTTCTCTTTCACGTTAAAACTAGTGAATGTATTTAAATGAAACTTTACAATAATATAGCTTATTTATCAAACTAGCGGCCCGTCCTGACTTCACACGGATAGACGACCATGAATCACTAAATAAGAAAAAAGGCTGTGGTACTTGTAGGTGGCAACAAAACGCATATTTGTATTTTAATTTCATTATATCTTTTGAATGGAATGTCCGATTTCAAAAATTACGTATTGAGACAGTCTTGAATATTAAATTATTTATTTGTATAAAAATTTATAAATGGTATGGATAACACGGTCTGATGTATACTCTTCGCAGCGTATGCGATGAAAGACATTTTATGGCTAATATTTTACACCTTCGGTAGGTTTTAATAGGAATTTGATTTAAAAGATTTGTATAGTAATCTGGTTCTGAATATAGCCTGTGTTACTCAGTGATAATGTAGCTTTCTAATGAAAAAAGAATTATTAAAATCGCTCCAGTACTTTTTGAGTTTATTCGTTACATACAAAAATACAAATCTTTCCTCTTTATAATATTAGTGTAGATAAAAAAATAGACTATTAGCCCTTCCTATTATGATGATTAAAAATAATATAATCAAAATAGATATTCTAAATAAATCTTAAAAATAATTAGGTTTTTAAATTATAGTAAACTGAGTTAAGATTTTAAATTATCACTAAATAGTATAAAGCAAAGTCGCTTTTCGCTTCTTGTCACAGGTGGGTTCACATTTCTGAGACCCCCCTCCCTAGTGTGACGTCACATGTTTTGCAATTTCACATTAAAAAATTATTAAATTAAAACAGCAGTTCCGAAATTAGTTTTATTTTCATTTAAATTGAGTACTTTTTTATAAAATCAACATTATATCGAATATTTGAAACATTAACAAAGCAATAAACTATTGAATATAAAAAAAAAAGAAGAAACCATTTTTAAACCGTAGTCCAAAAGATTATTAAATTACGCGATTAGTAGGTACCTCTATATATTTTAGATTTTGAAATGTGATGTCACGAAACTTAGAAGCCCTCCCACCCCTTGTCACACTTTGTCAACCCCCTCCCCCACCCTTTACGTGTGACATACTTTATGGTTGATCCACTATGTATGTTTAGATCTTTGAAACTATACACCGAATCTTGATGCGGTTTTCTTTAATAGATAGAGTGATTCATCATTCAAGCAAAGCTGGAGCGGATCGCTAGTATTGTTATAACATTGTGTTTCCGAATACTTGTTGTGACTAGTCTAAAATAATAAAGTTAGAACTCCAAATATTTAGGTATTTGTGAGTGTGAAGTGTAAAGTCAATATACATAAGTACACAAATAGACACTTGCACCAGATGGCCGAGGATATCCTGGACGCAACAGATTGCCGTAATTACGGCGGTATTTTGACTCTGAAGACTTATTTCTTCCATTAACCAATTATTAGTAATTGATTTAGATTATTAATTTCCACCATAGCAATGTTTGTATTAATATTCTAAATCTTATTTTTTTGTTATAGATTATCTGAAATGGGCTATGATGTTGGAACAAGAGTTCTTGACTTATATTTTGTAAGAGAAAGAAAAAGCATTAGGGAAATTAAATTGCTCAATATGTTATTATTTGTAAAATCTACTCTATGGAAGGTATGAGTCTAATATTTCTTATTAAAAACATTATATAATAATTAATAAGTAAATTATTTAATAATAATTGGAATTATAAGTAATAATTAAATTATTACTTGAGTATTTATTGTTTTTGCTTTAGGTACTATTTGGTAAGGAAGCAGATAAACTGGAGCATGCAAATGATGATGAACGGACATACTACATTATTGAGAAAGATGCTTTAGTATGTATAGACTAATTTAACTAAAGATTTATATGTTAGAACCTTAGCATAAATTATTATTATGTTAATTCTAAATTATACAGGTGAATAAATTCATAAGTGTACCGAAGGACAAAGGATCTCTCAATTGTGCCTCGTTTAACGCTGGAATTATTGAAGCTGTTCTCACTAGAGGAGGATTTGTAAGTTTATATAAGATTAAATATTGAAAATTCCGAATTTAAAATTGTGTAAAGAAAATTCAAAATTGAAAGAAAAATTTAGTCCATGGTAATGTAAAGAGATTGGTTATTTATTTATGCCTTTATTGAAAACCCAAAATAATTAGTTTATCATTTTTAATAATTAATTTTAATCTAACGAAGTTTAGACAGACAAAACTACTTAAATAGTGAATTAAGCTAGGTTAGATTGTAATTATATAAATTCATAATTGTGACAACACTACTTTATTTTTGGCAGCACTACATTGCATGTGGCAACAAATTTGCCTACTTTGAGAATCTTCTCTTGAAAATCTTCAACAAATAGAAGTTTTTTTTAGCTACTTATATTTTTTTTTAGGGACATTTTCAGGAAATGAATTGAGCTTTAAGAAAATATTTTAAATTTATTGTTTTGGTAATTTTGCCCAAATGCCTCGTATTGTACTCATACATACCTTTGTCAGTAAAAAAAACTGCTGAATCGGACCTATTAGATAATGGCTCAAAATTTTAGACCTTAGGATTTAGTGGGGCATAATTGCACATTGTAAGTGTACTGTGTAACTGTATTAACAGTTTTATCTGTAACATTTACTATTTTGACAAATAGTAGACACATTATGTCATAAGAACTAATCACATATGACTGCTCTTCCCCGTAATAAATGTCCTGTAAGCTATCACCTAATGACAACCACTCTAAAAATTTTTTTTTTTTAGCCAGCTAAAGTTACTGCACACTGGCACAAGGGGACAACATACATGGTCAAGTTTGAAGACTATGTTATAACTAGAGACAAGTGCTTGGATGATCGTTAATGTTGTTTTTGTTTTGTCTATAACTGTTATGTATTGTACATTTAAGTTAATGCTTTAAGTTATATAAGCTTGAAAATATAAGTTTTATTTAACTGAGTATTTTTAGTGTGTAAATCCTACTTGATTAGCAATAAACAAATAATTAAATGCATTTTGATTGTTAATAATTTCTTTTTACTTAGAAAATAATAAGTAAAATTCACTATTTACAACTGAAAAACTGCTATATTGTTTTTAATGAAATTTGATAGATATTGGGAGAGACATCGGCTTATCTTTATTCATGGTTGAAATATGAGACGAGTTGGAAATGGAAGTGTATCATATACATAATATAGATTAATATGTAGAAAATTAAAAAATAAACATACAAGAGTAGTAATAGTGGGACTAGTCTAACATAATATTAATAAAACATCCATTACTATAATATCACTTTTAAATTAATCTTTTTATTCTATCCTTATACCGGATTCTACCACAGCGACAATCTTGATCAAATTGAGTTCTTTGTCTGTTAATAAAATACCCATAAATAAACATAGGAAGAATAATCAGAACCCCTTGAAGGGCAGTTCTAGGAGTAGCTTTAAATTGTTCATATTGATAGGTCTTCAGTGCTATAAATCTTGTCATAGCTTCATCAAACTGAAACAGTAACAAAAACTTAAACCTGTTAAGATGGACAGTGGTACTCATACTTACATAATAAATCATAAGAATCACAATTAAGGCAATCTTGCAAATCCTTGTTTCTATATGGCCAAAATAATAATCAATCTTAATCCAAAATCTTATTTTGCAGATCTTTAGATTGGGAATTGAATACAATATTTTGTTGATAAGAGAACTTTTTCAATTTTAAATTGGTATTTATTTTCAATCCATAATCCAAGGATTGGAGGTTGATTGTTAATTTTAGTCATAGGATATATCTACCACTGAAATCAATTTTGTAAAATGGTGAGCTATTACAGGTTGAAGCATAAGATGAATATTGCTAATATAAACATATAATCCTTTACATAACAATAAAGTGTGTTGAAATTAACTTACAACATAGCCCGCTTCCTGAGAATGTTTACATGGGTCAGTTCTAAGTTTCAAAAATTCTTTCCTATATTTTGCACGCCTCTCAATTTGATGCAAGATTATCTGACATTCGATATCAGAAAGGCCGTATTTCTGCATTTTTATATATTAATTGTTAATACTCTTATATGAGGAATAAGCAAAATTCTATCTGTCACATATATATAAATAAAAAACCACATGACTTTTTTAAAAATTAATTCTTCTAGTGGCCAGTATTATTCCATGATGGACAGTTAAGGAAAAAAGCGTTAATAGCAATAAAATTAATATATTAATGATCACAACAAACTATATTTCTATAGACATTTTAACTTTTGTACACATTTAGCACAGCTTGAACAGCCTGTCTTTGTAACGAAGTTCTCCAGATCTGATCTTCGCTTCACGACTATCGCGATCGTTCTTGATTAAATATCCATACAAAAACATTGGCAAAACAATAGCACACATTCCAATCAAAGTGGTCCTACGGTTCGGTTTAAAGTGATCAAATTGTGTTACTTTCATGGAAATAAACCGTTGATGAGCTTCATCAAACTGAAATTAAATGTATATGGTATAATTAAACAATAACTTGTTATTTATAACAAAATTACGTAATGAAAACTTACAACATATCCAGCTTCAGATGCGTTTTTCCAGGGGTTTGTCCTTTGTTTCAAGAATTCCCGTCTCATCTCAGCGCGCCTTGCGGCCTGTAATTGTATGAGTTTGTACTCATTTTCAGAAATTCCATATTTATCAGCCATTATTCCAATTTTAATTTTAAAATTCTAAAACATCGATTAGCAGGTTATTTGCTGTCAGTGTCAAAATATAAATATAAATTGATTTTGACATTTAGAGTCAAATGAAGTTTTGTAACATCCGATAAAAATACCGAGCAGTGACCTATTTGTTTTTTTTTTCATTATACGTGAAACTGATAGAGTAAGAATTTTTGTATCTGGTATCATCGAAGTAAGGAATGACTGAATGAAGAGCGAGGAACATAGACAATTGAATGAAGTTGTACCTTCCGGGCACCATCTTTTCGTTTCCCTTGTTGTCGTTGTCAGGTCGGCAAATTCTGTAAAAAGCCGTAACCATGGGTCGTATGCACGCACCTGGGTAATTTTACTTTATTTATAATGTGTTAAATGTGTATTAGAACTCCTCTATAAAGTTTGACCTGTAAAACTTATATGGACGGAGAAGTGACAGCCTAACCTATACTTGCTGTTCGCGTGTACCACATGGCGTTTAACACTGTGTTATTTTGTTTTTCAGTAAGGGTATTTCACAGTCGGCGTTACCATACCGCCGAAGTGTCCCCACTTGGTTAAAATTAACCGCTGATGATGTAAAGGAACAGATTTTCAAGCTCGCTAAAAAGGGTCTCACTCCTTCCCAAATCGGTATGTAGGCTTGTTATTTTTGTGTTATCAGTTCATTTTCTTAAAGTTTCAGGTTATGTAAATAAGATAATTCTAAAATATTTTAATCATGTATTAAAAATTTAAATATAAATCTGAATATTTCATGGTTGGCTAACTGGTAGATCACAGTTGATAGCTTTTCCTCTTCAAAAGTAGTAGTAGAGATTTCATTTAGTATAGTAAGGATTAATTAAACACAAATTTTTAATAATATCCAGGTTATGAAAATATGTAAGAGATTTTTTCTTATTTAAGATTTATCATTATTAAACTACCCTCAGATAATTAATGTAATCAGTATAATAATATACTATTAACATTTTAGTTTTTTTATTCAAATTATAAATCAAATAATAAATCAAATATAGTGAGAATTCAAAACTCAGATTTAAATAAGAATCTGCATGTAATTAACAAAGAGTGTATTTGTTTCAGGTGTTATGCTAAGAGATTCTCATGGAGTCGCTCAAGTCAGATTTGTCACAGGCAAAAAGATCCTACGTATCATGAAAGCTATGGGTCTTGCCCCTGATCTACCAGAAGACTTGTACTACTTGATCAAGAAGGCTGTAGCCATGAGGAAGCATTTGGAACGTAACAGGAAGGACAAGGACAGTAAATTCAGATTAATTTTGGTCGAGTCCAGAATCCACAGGCTGGCTCGCTATTACAAGACAAAGAGTGTGCTCCCTCCCAACTGGAAATATGAGTCTAGCACCGCCTCTGCTCTAGTGGCTTAAGTTTAAATAAACTATGTAAATTTTCATTTTGTTTTATTTTTTATTTTATATCAGAAAAGGATACTTTTTGTAGTCTAAATTCTAAGAATCAAGAATTATACTTTTATGAGCAAAGCTAAAAAATATATTTTAATTATAAAGATAAGTCTAGATACCAGATTGATACTTCATTTTAAAACAATCTTTAATTTCACAAGAATACAATTATGCTTTACCCATGGTTAAATATTGAGAATAAAGTAACCCAGAACCCATTTGTTGGTCTTTTCCCTGACTGCTTTAAGTGTTTAAATGGAATATGCTCTAGTTTGATCATGTACTTGTTAAAAATCCTTGACCATTTTTATGCAGGCATAAAGAGGAACCTATCAGTTGTTATTTGTCTTTTCCATAAAAAATTAAAAGCAAGCTACTAAATTATTAAATAAATATGATGCTTTTGACTAATTCATAAATTAAGACAAAACTATACACATGATGTTTTGATCATACAATAACATTCTATTAATATAATAAAACTAACGTGGTAATTAGACATTTAAGGTTTAATGATACAGTATAACTCATGTATGATTTAGTAACAGAGTTTCAACCACATTTGTGTTTGCCTAGTGGTCAACTCATGCGGATCCACTCACTGAAGAAGTCCGCCAAATGTGGATACACCTTATCATTAAACATTAAAACATACAATATCATCTCAAAATTAACATATCATGTTGAATGGTAAATAATTATTATTTCTTCATTAATCATATCACACAAAATAAAAAGCATTGTGTTGATTTAAAATTTATTATTAGAACCAATATTTAAGGTGCAATACAAATTAGATTCTTATAGTCAGAGTCAAAGATTGAAAGTCTTATATCACAGTTTTAGTTCATTCACACATATGGGTTCCAATTGCTTCCATCTTCAGGATGTAAATTATTTGTTATTAACAGTACAACATCTACAATCCACC
This sequence comes from Neptis clinioides, assembly GCA_027564055.1. Lineage (NCBI taxonomy): Eukaryota > Metazoa > Arthropoda > Insecta > Lepidoptera > Nymphalidae > Neptis > Neptis clinioides. The sequence goes on from JAOPUB010000020.1 coordinate 263,106, forward strand.
AGATTCCCAAACCACCCAATGTGAGCAGTTTGCCCACCGCTGTCCCAGTTTGACCGAGACAGAATCTATCCATTCCCAGAAAACCAAGCAAAATACTATAAATTAAAGTTGTAGTGAAATAATGTCCTGAATATCTAACACAAGGAAAACCATCTCTTAGAAAACTTCGGTTTCCATAGCACTCTATCCCATCTAATGCTTTGCATTGTACTTGAGTCTTCTCTACATCTTCATAACGAACACCACCAAACTTGACACAGCCATATTTTACTGCTTTTTTTGCTGTGTCATTACCTTTGTGGTCAACTGGCTCGTCGCAGTCTAAGAATTCGAGGGGTAGGAAACTGCATTTGACTAAAGGGCCGAGTGGACGATACGGTTCTTTTAAATATTGATCACTTTCAGATGTACACAAGTGTATAATAAATACAAATAGCCAGAGAGATTTCATAGTTGATATTTTAAATTTCCATATTTTTCTTCCTGTAATATGTCTGCTACAGTAAATAAATGATTATTTCTTGAGAAATAAATACAAAACAAAATTACTCCAAGAGAAATTATTGTTAGTCTAATGACAATCGTGAATCGACCAAGAATCGACAGCTGACATTTGAGTTAAAATATCAAACTTCGACAAATATCAAATCTCTATGAATCGATTGAAAACATAATTTTAAATACCTAGTATTTATAAATTCTCATGAAGTTTTTGTTAAAACTAATAATTTAAATATTTTCGTGTATTGATTGTTTATTATAATTTCTTTTTATATATTTAGTAGGACAAGATTGATTTAATAAATCGATCTTGATTTATACAGCAATCTTAAAAATCGATTTAATTTTTAATCGATAATGTTAACATTCCTAATTGGTTTACACGAATTGACATTGACATTTGCTGGTCGCTGTCAATGTTCCATAGTCTTTTTCTTTCGTGCTTTGTCCTTTATCCTTTTTGTGATGATTTTCGTTTTCGCCATACATTAAAATCGACTTAAATTTATAAATATGGAAGTTTTTAACAAATTTTATTCGTCTGTTAGTAACACAGTGTCCCAGTTATCTGGTGTTCTGCCAGGAAACCCAGTGACACGAGAATTTGAAGCGACTCAATACATCGCGAGCGCTGGACCTGGTAAACCAATATTGTGCTATATACCAGGGCTGCTAGTTTAGCAAAATTACATTTAAAAATTGTTATACAAACAAACATCATTGCAGATCAGTCTGTTTAAAAAACAATTACTCTTGTTTTTTTTTATTTTGTTACCTTACTTAGGTAATGGAATAAAAAGAGTAAAGAATTAATTTTGATTATTTGTTATAATGTAATAAATTTCAAGAATTCTAAAAAATTAAACTGTAAAGCTTAAGAATTTGTTTTAGTAAATAGTTGTATTATTTGGTTTGAGTCACATCATTTTAATATACAACTAAATTAAAAAGGTCTCATAGGTTCATGGAATCATTTAATTAAATTTGAATATCTTATGGGAATAGCAGGCAGGAAATGATTATGACATTTATCCATTAGCCTATGTTATATGTGTTGTTTATTTTGTTATCATTTCAGGTTTGCTATGGAAAGTATATAAAGGATATAAGAAATCAACTAAACAAGAAGCATCAATATTTGTTTTTGAAAAGAAACAACTAGATAGGTGGTCAAAAACAGATAGAGATATAATGATAGACATTTTGAAACGTGGCATTGTGCAATTGACTAAGCTAAGACATCCTCAGGTAATAACTGTACAGCATAGCTTGGAGGAAAGTAGAGAGAGTTTAGCATTTGCCACTGAACCAGTATTTGCAAGTTTGGCTAATATCCTTGGAAACACAGAAAACATGCCTCAACCAGTACCTACAAGTTTGGTCAACTATAAATTATATGAAGTTGAAATTAAATATGGATTAATGCAGATTGCTGAAGGACTTGCTTTCCTACACAATGATGTTAAACTTCTTCATCATAATATCTGTCCAGAGTCTATAGTAGTGAATCAACAGGGTGCTTGGAAAATCTTTGGATTTGATTTCTGTATTGGTAACCAAAGTATGACAGGTTCTGCTCCATTTTGGCCTTTTAATGAATATTGCCAAGCTATGCCACCTTTAACCCAACCATCCTTAGATTACTTGGCACCTGAATATGTTCTATCAGCAACACACTCCCCTGCTAGTGATATTTACTCCCTTGGTATGGTTATATACTCCCTACACAGTACTGGACACCAAAGTCTGGGTAATATTGGTAATGATTACTCAAAGTTTAAAAGATTTGTAAATGAGATGAGAAATTTGTCACCCTCAAAATTGCTGTGCGTGAATGAGGGTTTGAGAGAATATGTTAAGTTAATGTTAAATGTTACACCAGAATTAAGACCGGATCCACATCAATTTTTAAAAGTAAGTGTATGTTATACATATTTATACTACTGCCCACTATACTGTATCATGTTAAGACCATGCTATGAATGTATTAGCAAGTGGAAAATGGCAGTGTCTGCTATTCCTACTAGATTGTATGAACTATGTCACATGCTTATCCGATTCAGACTTTCTAATGGTATCAAATCAGATTCATATCCTAATAGCATTTTGTATTGCTTTGTTTATCATCATAATTAAAAAAAATTATACATGTATAAATTTTTTGCCTCTAATTAATGTGTATTTGTTTGTTAAATGTGTCTGTCAATTTGTTTTTAATTTTCAGATTCCATACTTTGAAGATGTTGTAGTTAAGGCTCTGAATTACCTGGACTCTCTATTCCAATGGGACAACCTACAGAAATCCCAATTTTACAAAGGATTACCACAGATTATACAAAAAATGCCACATCGGATCTGCATATACAGAATATTGCCATGTTTAACAAAAGAATTTGTGAACCCTCCAATGGTGCCATTTGTCTTACCAAATGTTTTATTAATAGCAGAAAACTCTACTAAGGAAGAATATATCAGATATATATTACCAGTATTAAAACCAGTCATGATGATTCAAGATCCAATACAAATATTATTGATATTCATGCAAAAGATGGAGTTGTTGCTAAAATTGACTCCCGGAGAAGAAGTCAAAAGCGATATCCTGCCAATGTTATACCGAGCATTGGAATCTGATGCTCAACAAATACAAGAGCTATGTTTATCAGTGTTACCGACTTTTGCATCATTAATAGATTATCCAGCAATGAAGAATGCGTTACTTCCGCGTATAAAGAAGCTCTGTGTTACGACTAATTATATTTCTGTGAGGATGACTGCCGCTGTATCATCAATACACCGCGATATGAAAATTTGTCAAATTTATGGTTAACATACATTCATCTGATAACTGGAAATTGATTGTTTGTTTGTTATATATGATATACAAACGTACTATTTGTATTTACCCACAATTTATACATTTTTTTTCAGTTATCGGTTTACGCAAATTTTATTTCTATCATAGATTTTAGCTCAATCATCATCATCATCATCACAACCCTTCGATGGCCCACTACTGAGCTGGGTCTCCTCCACAGAATAGGGAGGGGGTAGAATAGGAGAATAGAACCTGTATAACAAATTATTTATTTCTAAAATGTTATTTAAAATGTATTATTTTTTTATTATGTTTTTATACTCTGTGCTGGTCTGTGCTGGTCTTATGCCCACAATGACCATAAAATATTCAAAGAATATCACTTAAGAATAAATTATTATTAAAACAGAATTTAAATTATTTTATCAAATTTTTTTTAAGGAGGTTGACAAATAAGTCAGCTCGTTTGTCCTTGATCTACCATAAAATAATAGTAAAAGTTACACACATAAGTGCCTATACAACATAGTTCACTCAAAATGCGCAATTTTTCCCTAGTATTTTGTTATCTGAGACATAAACTTAAATGTCGGCTGCTATAACTTGTTTTTATTTTTATATAATTAACGTAACATTATAATTACGGGTTTAGTAATTGATGATTAAATAATATCTGATGACGAAAGTAAAGGCTTCATGCTTAAGTGGAAAAGAATTTAGAAACTTAAAAAGGTGCTTAAGCAAGATTTCCGACAATTTCTCTTATCCTTAAAAATTATTCTTGGAAAAAGAGGTTAACTTAGGAAAAAAACGCTTTTAAAATGCATAAATGTTAAGCAAAATTAAAACAGAACAGGATTTTCTTGGAAATACAAAGTGTAAAAACGGCTACGTCCAATATTGTTGACACCTTATTTAATGCAGAAAGTGTCCACAGTGACAGTGAGGTCGAGCGGAGGTAAAACAACTTTATATTGTATAATTTTACTTTACAATTATATATAAGTTGGCGAATATAAATGAAATAAATCTTATTAATATAAGAAATAAAAGGTTTAAAACATCATAGATAGCTATTACAACTGTTTTATGTTAAGAATGAGCATGACTACTATTATAAACCCTGTCACAACTAATCAACGACAGTTTAACGGTTATTTACTAAGATAAATTAGATGTTATGCAGCGAGATTGAGCAGTAAGGTAATTTTTTCTTATATATAATAATGTAGCTCTTAAAAAATGCGCTAAGCTCTTCTTGGCCTTAAAATTATTTTCCATATAATAGATATTGAAAGATATGGTGATATGCATTATACCATGGCGCAGTCAGTCGGCTAGGTCACCTTTTAGTACTACTAACTGCTGACTCAACACTAAAAGGTTATCGGAATAGGGTGAGGCAGCCCGACCCATTTGAAAAATACGCCCCACTTAAAAGAATGTGTTTAAAATGTTTAATGTTTTCGTAGTAGAAAGGGACTAACGAAAACCGAGTTCTTTGAATTAACCATATTCACTGGCTCAGCTGGAATGCACCAATCACACCGTAGTAGTGAAAGTTATCTTCAATTTAAATGACAGGGAAATAAATCTTCCATCAAATCCCACTAGATGTTCACTCTTTACAAATTTGCCTAATATGATCGAGAAATAGTAAAATATAACAAACTGTCATTTTATTTTCTTTGGTAAATCATCAGATATAATTAAGCTTCTGGGCATAATAGTGTGGGTGTTGTAAATAAATATCAACTTATATATAAACTCTGTACTTATCCTCTTTAGTTCACTATATTTATATGATTATAAAAAATTAAGTTTTGTTCGATTCATGACATCTGGAAAAATGGTGGTTTTATTTTAGGTTATCCTCCTATTAGTACTGGCATACAAAATTTCAACTTAACAGAAAATGTATTTATATAACACGCAAGGTTTAACTTCAATTACATAATGCAAGTGAAACTTTGTAAAAAATGTAATAATACAAGTTAACTTTATTTCCATGTATCAACTACAATTCAAAGTACAGACCTGCAAACAACATTTTTCCCACATTTATTCATACAATATGCAAATGGCCGGTGAAGTGCTTAGCACAGCTAATAAAAACTTTGCATAGGAACACCCGCGCATATTTTTTCAGCCTCGTTAGCTGCTCCTGGGTAATGGTAATTATGAATTCGCTTATGACTGAAAAACCACTGAATTTAAAAGACAGTTTATACTGTAAACACGATGGAGCGAGGTTAAAATCTTATTACAGTTTGCTAATTAATATTTAATCATTTCTTTTCTCTCAACTCTTTTAAGAGTTAAAAGTAGTATTATATTATTAACCTTTATACTTACAAGTTACGTGGGAGATTTAGTGTAACTATACTAACATATTACATTATATGTACTATGTTACATACATGTTAATATATGATAACATATACTAGCATGTTAAACATTATATCTATTACATACCTACGTCATAATTATAAACTTCACTCAAAGAACTATAAAAATAGTCATTCTCCCTGACTTATTATAAGGTCAGCCTTGGCTTAAAACAATTATGGAAAACAGGAATACTTTTATTTAACTTTAATTAAACCCTATAAACAAAAGGGGGTGATCCCCTCTTTTGTTTATAAGGTTTAATTAAAGAACTGAAAGACTTTTCAAAAATTTTCTTTTACTATTTCATGCAGAATATATCTAAGAATCAACTGAGATATATACCGGTAGTATTAATTAAAAGATTATGAACTATATAAGCAAAAATCGAAAGGCATGTAAATTTGTCATATGATCAATATTTTAATTTAGCGGGAAAAAATAACAAAAGTGCTAAAATTGAACTACTAAATATTTGATTCTATTGCATAATATTCTATTTTATGCTCTCTGATATAACTTGAACTTCATTACTGATTTACTTTTTCTTAATATATTAGCTGAAGTGACAACGCCATCTTGTTAAGTACAAAAAGTATCTCTTCAATAGTACATTTTCGCAACCAATTATAAACTCATAATCCTCTTTGAAGATGATTGAACTAATAGCTAAGCATTTTTTTTTTCAAAAAAATACTGGTGTAACTAGAACCAATATTTTACAAAACCGTTCACACTGAAAAATATACAAAAAAAATAAATACCATGTGGATAAAGGATTTTATTCCTAAATTTTTTAAAGAAGGGAATCGAATGGTGAATTATTTTACAATTTGGGCATTACGACACTAAACGTCGTTTTAGGTGCAACAAAGAAACGCAAAAGTCTTCTCAAACTTCGATTCATTTTACTTAAGTGTTGTAACTATATCGCCCTACCTAATACAAAATAATACATAAATATAATAATTGTGAGAGGAAGACGGCACTATTATGACGGTAAATAAAATTATTAATTAATTAGTTAG
>JAOPUB010000020.1:299158-311486 GCA_027564055.1 Neptis clinioides
TCTTAAGTTCTCAAAGGTGTGTGAAGTCTGCCAACCAGCACTGGGCCAGCGTGGTGGACTATGTACCTAACCCCCTGCCCATTCGGTGGAGGAGACCCGACTCAGCAGTGGGCCATCAACGGCTTGTGATGATGATGATGATGACCAACAACCGATGAATCAGGCGGTGAACTAATCAAGCACTACCGATATAGGTCTGAGCTTTTATTCAGCTGATGCCAAATGTGACTGGCATCCAATGAACTCGTTTATCAATGGTAATAAATATCAACTAATAATATTCGCTCTTCATAAGCTTTTCAATTCAAAACAAGTTCATCGCTAAAACACCAGTGTCACCAGTTTTTGCACCGACTCCGTAATCATATCAGAAATGAGGGATTCAGAAGAAAACAAAAGTCACTGACATAGCCATAGGAAGTGAACTGGTTACATAGCCGACCTTCCACAAGATGACCAGACGATCTCGTCTATCTGGACTCAGAGCGCAGGTGATATGGAAATCTCCGGGGAAGGCCTTCAGAACAGTAGATTGCAGTGGTTGTCAAAGGGAGCTCGCTCGCTAATAATTGAATCTGCGCAAATAGTAAATTGTCTTGTCTTAAAATCCTAGATTCCATTATGAAGAATTGACGTAAGCGTTTGATTCTAAGTTAGTTCGTTTAAGTCGTATTATTATTATTATCCTTTACGTACTACAACATAGTTGGTGAGTTTGAGACATGGACTAAATTTTTATGGTAATCTCGTATACCGCCATTCAGTTTTGTTTGATGCGATGTTTTATGCGCCATCGGTCGCCGATCGCAGTCACCTTATATTTGCTCAATCACGGGCCACGGGGCCACGGGTTACTCAGGGGCGCAGTCGAGATGAATACAAACGATACTCTTTAGTATTTCACACTCGATTGAACACATTTTGTGATATTTCGTAATAATAGATAATATTTCCGCTTTTTTAAGTTACTCGAAACAAACCGAGTCCAAATAAATTTCATAGTTCTCTGTTATTTCGTCTCCTTAATTATTATCTGTATATTTATATTTATTTGTTTGGTTGTGAAGACATAAACTTATTGTCATTCCTTGGAACTCTAAATTTTTTCGGGATAAAAAGAGTAGCCTGCCTATACGTGAATCCAGATTATAAGGTGTCCGTGTTTCCAATTTCATTGAAATCCGTTCAAACTTTTTTGCGTAATTCAGTTACAAACATACATACTTTCACATTTATAATATTAGTAAGACATATTATATATAGTATACCTTTAGGTATTGAAAATTTACGTGAAGGTAAGGAAACTTTTATTATTTAAATTAAAAATAATAGTTATACTTAGTTTAAGATTTTAAATTAAGTCCAGGAACTGAAGTAAGTAGATATAACACAATAAACTAACGTAGGTATCTAATACTAATTCTAATAATAAATCAATCGAATGTTATTTTATCTAACGGCATTAACTTTCTGAATATATCAAAGAAAATCAGCCATTACGAATTTAAAAAAAGATCAATTCCAAATGCATTTCCCGCCAGTTGCTATTCAAAATAGGAACGTATTACGTGAAAAGAACTGTCTCAAATTACTCTGCATAGTCCATCTCTGTCTAGCGCGTTGTGATTTATATCTCTATCTTATTTCAACACTGTATAAACTCAGATAAACAAATACAAAGGGCCTAATTGAGTAACTAGTAAAACGAACATCTCTGTCCCGTCCCTTCGTATATTGAAACAAGGTAAATGTTGCCATTTTTAAAATAAATTTTAAACGAAAATCAGTTTTATTGCTTCAGAGATAAAAGCTATGTTTAAAGTTGTCAAGTTTATTATAAAGGTGGTCATACACAATTTCGGAGTCGCTCTCTCAAGTGGTAAGGGAGTTCAAGTCCGGGTAGGAAACTTAATTTGTCAACAATTTCAGATATTTGAATACGTTTCGCTGTTCAACGAGCGTCTGTCAGCTTAAATTGTTTTTCTTTCTTTTAAATAATTTGGCTTCCCGTCTTGTTAAAATATTTACAGCGTTCCGATACGCTTGTTGATAGGAAATTCTTTGTTACAAATAATATAAAAAGCTCGATCGAGACGTTGTTTTCGAACGTTAAATAAACTGAAGTGGTGATCATTAAAATTACGTGACCAATCAACGATTATTAGATAAAAAAGAATCACATTGGTATTAAATTAATAGGATAGCTAATTAAGCGAAAGAGCTTTCACCAATAAGTTTATATACTGTTAATTATGATGCTGACAACACTGATTTGAGTGAACGTAGCATTGCTATATTCTGATTGGTGCAAAATATCACGCGATCGTCAGTATGCGCCAACACAAAGATAAAAACTAACCAAATAAATATACCGCCATGACAGAAATCATTATTATTCCATCACGAGTATTTTAACAGTAATGCTATTAGTCGAAGTTTAAAGTATAACCACCAGGATTAATATTATAGTAGCCATCACACTGCTGGTCTCCGTATAGACCATAATTTCTCTTCTTTAACTAATAATACGCATATCAAATATTATAATATTATAGTCGCACTCGTGTCATGAATGTAGTACGTTCCATGGCCACAGATATGACAACAGTTAGCTTTACTACAGACTAGACAAAACATAGATCTGTGCCTTGAACAGCCATTAGAAACTTGATTTTGTAGCTTTCAAACTTTTCATCGTAATTGACACTTCAAATAACCCTCTATAAAAAATAATAGTGCATTAACTAATGTTATATTTATTAAGGTTTAAGCAATTTTTATATTGCTGGCTACTAACTAATCTGGTGTTGGTGTGTATTATAAAGTAAATCTCGTATTAAAAATAGCCTGTGATGCAGCACAGGATATTTTTACAATACACAACTAGACGCTATTAAACCAAGAAGAAGAAAAGAATAATACAATTAATTTACTTTTTATTTATAGTGACTTATTAACATACTCAACATCAAAATTATGATAACAACGAAGAAAGTAATTTATATTTGTGAATACCGAACAATCACCTTTATGAGTTTTGTTCATTATTCACGACATTTGCCAATTATTTCATTGGCCATGCAATTCCTGTATGTATTGTTATTGTTAATAATTTTGTTGCAAATAATCGGTTTTATTAGTAGATATTGGTGTAGGTTATTTATAGTAGCTATCGAGTATGTAGATGGGCGTGATTGTCGGTATCCTGTACCGAATTTAGAAATTGACAATCAACCATTAATCTATACATATTAATAAAAATGTAAGACATCGAATGTCTGGAAGATATCTCACATGGAAGATATCTCAGAAATTTTAATGCAGGGCGATCTATGGAAAGATGTCAAAACAATTGTTTTTAGAATTTTTGTCTGTCTTTGTACGCGTATCACGCTGAATCAGATGAGATACTACTTTATCCCCAATAAAAGAACAGTTCCCGTGGGATAGAAAGATTTTAGTCACATACGTTAAAAGATCGGAACGAGATTTTGTTCACACATAGATTGTAATCTGAATTTTCAGAAGTACAGTTACAGTGGGATAAAAGGTTTAGTTCTATTGCGCTACACTCATCTTTTTAACTTTACCCGAAGCGAAGCGCAGGCGGGTTAGCTTGTTAAGGGCATAAGATAAGATGCAATGATATAGAAAATGAGCGAATTTAATTTATGTAGGCGGAGAAGACCTGCACACTTAAAGGGTATTGAGCGGGACATATGGCAAACTATGCTAACAGGCGATGGGGCGAATATGTCCTGGACTGTAGTGATCTTCATATCATTGAAAGAATTTTTAAAATCGGTGCATTAGAAACAAAATGATGATTTATTGATTTCAAAAAAGTCACACTGACTCAACTATATCATCACGCAGGAATAATGTAGCTCTTTATCGGCGAAAAAATTATCAAATTCGGTTTAGTACCCTCAAAGATAATCTCAAATTACAAAAATTGTCTTATTATGAGATTTTTAATTATTATAAGTATGGTAACACCACATGGCCTACGTTACCTGGAAAGGACGTAGCTTTTGATCGGTGAAGAATTTTGAAAAATCACTTCGGTAGTTTCTGAGCCTATTCGCAACAAACAATCTTCACTCTTTATATAATAGTGTCTAAATATAAAAGATGCCTACCGTTCTACTTCCATATACTTTTGCCGTTCGGGGTTATGGTATCGTGCCTTTTAAAATATATAAGGAAAGCTTATCACTTCGTTATCTGTTTGTCTGTTTAGAATAAAGTTGAAATGAATATGAAATGGATATTCTATTCTATATTCTGTATCTGTGGTCTCATTAATACAATCAAGATTTGTGAATATTTTGATTCTTGCTTGGAAAACGTTACGTCATGTGTAATTTTTGTTGACCATAGAACTTTTTCCATCTGGCAACCCTGATTGGTCTGGTTGAAACAAACACACACTGTTGTCCACCGAGCCGGAGTATATCGGCTTATCCTTAAGTACCGCTTAAACAAACGGGGAGAGACAGCAAAATTATATTGATTTGTGCAGTGCCGTTATTACCCGGAGGTTCAAGAGGGCGCGGATAAATCGGGCGCAGGATCTAAGGGGCGCAAGCTAAGCGTTTTAAATAAAGCGATTTGTTTTATATTTAGTATGGAGGACAAACTCCATACACAAAGTTGGCAGTTCAGATTGAAAAATTATTTGAAATATAATAATCAGTAGGTAAATCAAATTTTATTTTAGAAGTTAAGTATCCAATTCAAATTCTTGAATTGATGAGATCTCGAAATACTACGAATTATTTTCTCGTCCATCTGTGTATTGTCACACAGATGAAGGCGAGAATATTTTTAATAAATTAAAAACCAAAGTATCTATGTATATATATATATAAAGTAATTTATTTTACTATTTTTGCCGTTTAGACCACAAAAACAAATCTGTAATTATGCAAATAACTACACTAAATAAAAGTTATTGTTATCATCTGTGCAGAATACAGACAACAGAAAACAGAATAATTCAAATGTGTTGACTTACTTAAATTGTGATTATTATAGTTCTAAGCTAACTTGAATATTTGATATTACTTTCACAGGCGTAGTAATTTTCGCTTCGCGGCGCTTAATATGCTTAAGACGGCCCTGGATTTGTGACTTGAAATATCGTATACTATAGATTTTCGTGTACTATATCGATTAATTTACTCTAACAGAATGCTTATAGTTTTAAATAAGGTATGTAACTTGTAAAGTTATGTTTAATTGTTACTAAAACCATTATGAGATGTATGTTTTATATTATGTATTATTATATTTTAGTGTCTGAGATTACTAAGTAGACTTACATAAAAAAGATAAGTTATTTGTAATTAAATTTTAAAAAATAAGTTAATTGTAGGCTTTTCTGAATTGATCAGATTTATTTTATTCATTTAAGGAAGAATCCTGATAAGAAATCACATCTACTCTTGATTATATTTCAAGATTTAATAACAACGTTTTTATTGAATTTTTACAACGTTAAAAACGTGGGAGAATTAAAATAAATCAAATAGTTAACTATACGAGACAAGGTCATCAAAAATTAAAGCTATTTAATAAAATACTTATAGTATGTATTTATTTATGTATGCATGTATGAATGTATTTTTATTTTATCTAATAAATAAGAAAACAAAATAATTATAAGAGTTACGAAGCTATATTATGTGATTATTTGTCAATATGAACGAGTAGGTAGGTAGGTTAAATGTATGTATCATTTCAGATCATCGAATGGCTTGTACATAGGTGCACTATACAGGGGTTGCGCATAGTAAATAAGGTGGGGGTCGGGCATGAACGGTTACGCACTAACTAATAGCAAGCATCTAGGTCGACTACGTATAGCCCGTAGGTCGAACACTCCCTTTTCTTTGTGCTACACTACTCCTCCCTCCCCACTATATTACAAACATTTAAAAATAGTACGATTTTAAAATTTTATTACCATTATGCATTTGTAAAGTTATGCAATAAAATTTTTAAATAAATTTAATTTAAAATTATATGCAGATAATAGTCGTTGATATAACAGTATATTTACGAGTCTGAAATTAATTAATATCCATTATTAATTAATAGTAAAAAACGATAAGATACTATATTACCTAATATTTATAAAATAGAACTACAGAATACATCGATCCGCCATGATAGCTCAAACGTCAATCAAAGAAATAGCGTCACGTTTTAGCACTTCAATGGGGTTTAACTTTACTGTTTTATCTAATTGTGGGGCAGCACTACTGATAGATATTTAGATACAAATCATATTTGTACATACAAAAAAACTCCATTTCAAGTTCACATCAACATCTACTTTATATCATCATTCCAAAATAGTTTTCAGGGTTCCGTAACCTAAAAGGAAAAAAAGAACCCTTATAGGATTACTTCGTCTATCTGTGTATCTGTCTGTCGAGGCCCTTTTTTCTAGAACTACTAGAGGTATAAAGTTCAAACTAATATCAAATATTAAGATCTCCGGACCCTCGCAGCTGACAACGAAAACAGCTTCTTAGTCAACGCAATAGATAGATACCTATTACCATTAATGTGGTTGCCGTTGGCCTAAAAGTGTGAAAAAACTGTTATTTCTGTAACTTTTTTTACTGTCACAAAATTTTCATTTTCTCGGAAAAACGTAAAAGATATAGTTGAAATTTTTATGAAATATTCAAATCTCTAGTGTCTGCAGTGAAGAAATCTAAAGAAAAGGACTTCTAAATAAATGTAATAAAAAAATTCAGTCGTTTTAATCTCATGTATTGAAATTTAAATTTTCGACAGGAATCTAAATGCCCAACCTTGGTCTTTTGAAAAAGGAACATAGCACTATTATATATTATAGCACTAGTATGAAAAAAATCTACGTAAAGCTAAGTATACCTACGTAAAGCTATCAAGTTAAAATTAATATCAACATAGTTTCTTGAAGCTGTAGAAAATTTCACACTTTTAAGTGTAAGCCAATAACCGAATGCGGCTGTACTAAGTATATCCACATACATATAGCGAATATAAAAAATCGATGTTTGTGATTTTAGTTTAATTCGAATATTTTACAGTTGCTCTCGGTACAGATACAGTATAGATTTTTATAATTTAAATTCTGGTTAACGAGTTATGTATATGAAATTTCAATTTTTAAAAAGAAGAAAGAAATAATTTAATGCGCAAAAATGTACTTTGATACATTATCTAGTAAAGTATAGCAATCGCCACATAACTTTACGTTTGAGAAAAATAATTTGGGTGAACATTGAGATTGAGTGATTGCGCATTGAGTTTATTATCCGACTGCATTGGGTCACTGGGTGTTACATCCATGACGTTTACTATTTTGATAAATAGTCTGTTGCGCGAAAATTGAAACTTCTCATTAGAATCAATCACGTCTTTGAAAATTAGGGTGTTTTTTTCGATGTTAGGTCAAATTAAGGTAAACATAATCTGCTTAGGACCTAAGAAGGCAAGTTTTCATAAAATTTCGTATTTTTTTCTTTGACAAGAAATTAAGTCTGTTTTTGCATTTTATTATTATTGTTAAGAAACAAAAATTATATTTATATATAAAATTTGAACGAACATAACTTTCATGATTAAAAAGATTTCATCAAAAATTTAAAGCAATCTAATGTAGATAACATATAAACATCTTAAAAGGAAATCTCACAATCGGAGTCCGACATTTTCTAACAAACGAGTGTTTACTAACAAATGAGTACATCGTAGTAATCAGAGCTGCATAATACCCGGAATTGACATCAAAACCCGGATGGGGGACACAAAATGAAATTTGCAGACCTGCGTTGGGAAATTCGCATATATAGCATTATAATTCACTTAGTCCATTGCCAAGCACTGCACGGTTCCGATCCCCCCTGCCAGACGCCTTCAAAGTTTTGAGCATCTTTTGTGTCAAGTGTCAGGAAAACAATATTACATTTTGATTTTGATTGAAGGTGTACTTTGAGTTTAATATATTATTTATATAACCCAAAATTTATATAACCCAATATTTATATAACATTTACTTACATCACTATGAAACGCTATAAATGAGGTTCGTGATTTTGTTTACATTACCCGTCCAGCATGTCCAGACTGGACATAATTTCATTTGTCAATTGCTGCCAATTATTATTATTTATCAAGTGGTTGAAATTCACTAGAAGTCGAAACTAAAAGTTTATTCTTATCATCCAAATAAATAATGACCAGGCCGAGTTTAATAACAATTTTTTTATATATTATACTAGCGCCCTATACCAACTTTGCATTGTTTTTCTACTATAACATGTAATAATATCTGCAGCATTATTAGATTATACATGTAAACATTCTTTTTGAATCACTATCTGTTTTAAACATCTTAATTAAGCATACATAGGGACAGACATACGCGACTATGCCTTATACTATGTAGTGATTATAGCTTCTCGATATGCGATGTTAGCAGAAAACCATCAGTGATAATTTTATAAAGATTTTTAGAGTTGCTATTGAGTTACATAGAGCTTACCCAGAGAGAAACGTGGCAAGCCAGTCGTAATAGCAAGGCATAAATAAGTTGATCGAATCAAAGAACTTTTAAAAACTTTTAAATAAGTAAGAAGAAAGATGTGACTGCCAGTGCCGGACAGGTGCCGTCACGGACTGCACTTTTAGGGGGAAAACTTTTAAAATACATATTAGATCTAAAATATCTAATATGTATTAATTTCGTGTCACGGTGTTTTTAGCTGTGCTCCTACAAAACATGCCTTAACCGATTAGAATCTGTCGTAAAGTATTTTTAACCTTTGCTAGGTAACGACGAGTAAAACCAATTAAATGAATAATCTGCAAGCCATGTAAAACCTTTTTCATTACTGGCTTTGGTTGTTGTAAGTTCATTGAATTTAAGGATCTCAGACGAATGACAATTCTACAAACAGATAAACAGACTAATTTTGTATACACGTAAGAACTTTAAAAGATAAAAATAATGATTATGGGTTTTCTAATTAAAAATGAATCATGCAATCTTGGATTATCTTTTAAATCGGCATTTTTTTTTTAAATCCACGGTACGGATTAGATGAGTCTACAGATTTATTATATACTTAGATATAGAACTGTAACAGCTTATACTTTTAAAAATGAGTAAATTTTTTGCACTCTAGATTAAAATTAATGTTAATTACGATTTTAACGTTTAGTTACAAATGTTCATCTTTTCCAGCCATAAGTACTTTTACCAGACCTGAATTATTTCCGGTTTTCTATCGCTTCTTTCACCGATTCAATGATAATCCATACCCAACTCCATCTCTCTATCTTATCTCTCTTTTTCCCTTCCGTCCACCCAAACTCTTTCGTTCTTATTTCACAATTATAGTAGGATACACCATTAACGAGTAGCAAATGTATTATTTATTTATAACTAACGGACCCGCCCGCGCTTCGTTTCGGGTATTTCAAGTAAAATTATAATCTATATGCCTACATTGTCAATCAGGATGAATGTAGCGCAACCGAACTACCAAGCTATTAATTTAAAAAACCGTGGCATGTGGCTACACTGCATCGCCTCTGTTCGTTAAAAATATTGTAGTAGTTGTTTCTCACAAACTTTTGAAAATTGGTGCAATAGGAACAAAATGGCGATAATATATTGATTTCAAAGCATGGCAACACTGCACCATTTATATCACAAGGAAATAGTGTACTTAGCTACAAATCATTGAAAAAATTTTCGAACACGGTGCAATAGGAACAAAATGGCGATGACTTATTGATTTCAAAGCGTGGCAACATTGCACCACCCACGAGCGTGAAAAAGGGAATCGATTGTAATCGATGCGGTCAAATTGACCGGATGCACGAACAAAGCGTATGCGCAAGCCTATACAAAACATTAGCGCGCCCAGCCACACGCGCCGCTAGTATGGCGCGAACAGGTGAAAAAAGTTTTCGCAAACAAAACATTTAAAATCAATATGTCAATAAAAGATTAAAACAAGTCTTTGCATTTTACCAAACAGCATGTAAGCAGCATACAGATGAATGTGTATTATTGCATTGGATTTTTAAATGCAAGATGCAAATCACGCAATGTATAAATTGCCACAATGCAGATAAAAAAGTAAAATTAAAAAATTAGTTAATTATCTATGTTAGTCTCAGATGGATATAAAATTTGAAAAACGCTATTACTAAGGACAGAACATTTTTATGATTTCTCGAAGTCTTAAACAATAAAATGTATTAATATGTATTAGGTATATATACTTCTGGCAAAAAAGGGGGAGAGGAAGGAGAAGTCCATATACCTCGCCTTATCCAATCTGTATTATCCCAATCTGTATTAACCAAGTGAAGTAATAAAATTACCGTTTTAAAGTCGATATAGAATATTTATTAAATCATGTGTAAAATAAGTATTACGCACGCGCGATGAAATAAAATACTATAGATAGAATTTAGTCTTGCGAAGTGTACCAGAGAGTTCGCTACAAATTGAAATTGGCATCTAATGAAAGGTTAAGCAGTAAGCTACTCGTTGGTTGCGTTCAGGCTTGAGGCAGTTGTGAACTTGTGAGGACGCGCGGTGCGGCGAAGCAAGGCGAGGAGCGGCGCGGGGGTTGCGACTTGCGAGGGACGGCGAGGAGCGTTAATACTGCTGGCATCGATCGCAAAGGCGCGCCACGTGGCTTGTCCCCTCGCTCCTCGCCCCACGCCCCGCCTACTATGCCAACCATGTTACTACGTTTCACTACGTCCTCTGTTCTAAGTCTCCACCAAAACCTCGATTCACAACTTTTTGCGCAACACGTTTACAATTTTACTCGTAACGGCGAGTGAATAGAATCACATTTGATGTTAAAACTTTTATACTGTGTTATACATACACGGCTCTACTAAGTTCTAACGCAACATTAGCATAGATGATCAATTCCCCTCGCGTAACGATCTTGCGAGCGTTAGATATTTCATTATGTGCTCGATTATAACGTATAAAAAAGATTCGAATACATTTAACAGTTAGATAAGAAAGATCAACACAATGGCATCAGAGAAAAATGACAACGCTCGCAACGGTTCTAACTTTTAAAATTAAATTCAGTTGGAAGATGACAAAAGAGTTACCCCTGTTGGGGTCGCGATTTGAGATGTTACACAACGTTCCCTGTATAGAGAGGGACGCCGGAAAGGAGGCAGGGGCGAGGGGTACGACGGAAGGGGCCAGGCGTAGATATGAGCATTGAGCATTGAGCCGGTCGGCGTACTCACGACCGCTTTTACATCTGCGACGATTACTTAACATTCGCCGAAAACACGTGTAGAGACTTAAGCGAACCCCTCTCAGAACTTGTTGCTGACTTTAGAGAACCTCAAAGAAACACGGCGCATTCATGAGCCCACTCTTCTAACTTAAAAATCTCAATGAATTGTTTGTTTTTTATCAAATACCTATGTACTTGTTTCTACGATCTATTAATCATAATTATTATTATTTAGCTTATAAAAGACAATAGAAATTACTATACACCATGCGGATACGGGCATGAACCATAGATAGATCAAGTTGTTTAAATTTACAGATACAGTGCTTAATTTATTAAAGAAACGTATAAGTGTAAAGTTGTAAACCATAAACTAGCCTACGTTACTTATACTTACTAAATAGGCGCGTGTAATGACAATAATAATTGACAGTTGTCTTTTTTTGTTTTCATTATATCATTACTGTTAAAGTAAGTCTTCAAATAAGACTGTATATTCTTAATTTAAAAAAACAATAAAGGTGTAACACAACTAGTCAAAACAACGATGGTTAAAAAAGACAAATGCAACAAGTTGGAAAAGAGCGGGTAAACGTGCGAGCAACAAGTTGTTTAATTGAGCCACCCCCGCAGCCTTCGGAAGGGTGGCGGAGGCGGGCGCGGTGCCGATGCCGTGACGAACGCTTTCTGTCCACCGTTGAATCTGGATTGTGTAGCGAGTTGCGGACACCTAGTTTAAATTACTGTAGTATTTCGATATCTACTTACCGCCAGCCGCCACCTCCACCGCCGCCGCCGCCTGCTGGCGATGAATCGTTGCTGGTTTCCTTCAATTGAACGGTACTGGCACTCTGCAGACTAGGAGCGTTTACGCTATGGACAAGAAATATTCTGTCTTAACACATAGACAATCAATAAAAATCGGTAGAAAATAAGTACATATATCAACGGATGTCTCAAATTTCTGAGGTACCTTTAAAAATTGTATGTGGGACTTGTACTCTATTGAAACTGTAAAATGTAACTACCAATAT
>JAOPUB010000020.1:337378-350424 GCA_027564055.1 Neptis clinioides
AAGTAAAATAGTCCCATAGTCAGGTAGAATACTTCACAGTCAGGTAGAATACTCCACTGTTAAGTAAAATAGTCCCATAGTCAGGTAGAATACTTCACAGTCAGGTAGAATACTCCACTGTTAAGTAAAATAGTCCCACAGTCAGGTAAAATATTCCACTGTCAATTTAAATAGTTGTATAGTCAGATAGGATACTCAACTATCAGGTAGAATGTTCCTCTGTCAAGTAAAATAGTTTTACTGTTAAGTAGAATACTTGACTGTCAGGTAGAGTATCTCATAGGTAGTATTTTTCTAACGTCAGATATGACTTCACAATCGGTATACGAAACTATAGGGTCAGAAAAACTCAATTATTATTCCGTAATAAATTTATAACCCTAACTAACAAGTGGCGCCATCTATCAGGAAGTAGGAAAACCTAAGAGATCTCTCAAAAAAAATTATAAATACAAACAATTTAAAAGTTTTACTCAAAAACTGTCTACAGAATTTTTCTGAGCTACTGACGCTTAAGTATGACCAAAGGTTGGCAACCCCTTGAGCGTGTGTGTGTGTGCGTGTGCGTGTGTGTGTGTGTGTGGTAGTGTACCTGGAAGACCAGCTCTCCGCCACCAACATTGAACTCTGACTGGAAGAGCAGCGTCAGCTTCTCGTCCATCACACTCTCCGTGCCTTTCTTCTCCGCTCGCTTGATTTTACGGAGTTGCATGTTGCTGGAACAGAGTTATCAAGTCAGTGTTGCCACTATTTTTCTATTAATATTTGTTTTTCATTTTTTTCATGTTCATTCTTTTTTTTTTAATTATAATTATTTTATTTAATAGATGTTTTAAAATATTACTTAATATACAAAATACATTTCATTCTCATTTTATACAACAACTTTTTTGCCTGCACCGCTTTATCTAATAATCCTCTCCTACATCCAGGGGTTACTGGAAGAGATCTCTTTTAAGAGATAAGCAATCCTTTGTTCACTAGATTTCATACTTACCAAATTTGTATATAGTTTAAGGTACAAAAATAAATAAATAAATTACTTTATGATAGATAAATATTACATTACACACTGCTGCTCGTAATTCCTAAACGAATTTGTTAAAATTCGTTTAGGAATTACGAGTTATTGTGTAACAAATATCTAAAGATACGTTCTCACCACTGTCCCACGTGTATTCACTGATGCGCAGAATGCTCCAGCTGGCATGTTAATGTCTGGCGATGATATCTTATCATCACAACTGCGAGGTGTCAGTATAGTCGCATGTTGCCAATGTGGTCGAGCCTGTAATGCTGTAACAAATACTAAGTAGTGAGTAATAACTTCATTAACATATCAACGTTTTCAGTGATAAATATATATTTAAATTTAAATACATATTATAAAATATAAGCATTTTCATAATTACTTTTCGCTGTACTGCGTTTGCTGCCAAAGTGATTTTAAGTTTTATGCTATTCATACTGTTGTAATTAGCAACCATTATGACATTGCAGGACATATATAATCCCTAAGCGAAGCGAGGGAGATATGTCTTAAATGAAAGAGAAATTATATCTACTACTGTACAGCAATACATATACACTCGCAGTTTAGGCTAAGTCGGGCATCGCCTTGGACTTGGGACCACGGTGTAGGACAACCCTCCCGCACGACACTATGATATTAGTTCACTACACTCGCTGCACGAAATCACCAGCGTGGCCGACTCTAAGCTATAGCACCAGAGGTTATATACTGTCTAAACGGGGGTGAACTCGAAATAATATAAAAGGAACTACCGCGTATACTAAAACGACGTCGCTAGCAAATAAGTGGCCACGTTTCATTTGAAAAACATGAAAATGCTCGTACCTTTACAAATAACAATAATACGGTTTAGGAGCAATTATATAAAAATGTCTTTTATCGAGACATACTGAACGGAAATTGCTTTAGGTTGTGTACTCGTACAGATGTACCTTTTATTATGATAGCTCCAGTCCGCTTGGGTTGCCAAGCTCTTTGTACGTCGCATATTGTGCTATAAACTACAGCGTATATAGTACTTGCGTTATTGGAAGTTGTTGCAAACAACAATCGCACGAGTTTAGATTTTTTAGTGGATTTATCGTTAAATCTAGTGATTTTATTTAAAGTTTTAACTTAAAAGCTGGAACAACTATTGTTTTTAGACAGTTGTTGTATGTCAAGTACTTTTAAAATGTCAAAATTAGTCAGTCAGTCAATTCATCTGAAGCTAGGAATAATTCGGGGAGTAGTGTTCTACTATAAAAGAGTATATATAGAGTCAGGGATAATTATATATTTTTATATTACTACAGAATGGCAACAACAGTTCTAGTTGTTGTATTTTAATCGTCACACACATCTTCGTATATTATAAACCCCATTTAAGTGTCATAAAGTGGCCATTTTGTAAATTGGGGATTACCTCTAAAAGTACTAAACTGATTGTGATAATTCTGTCATCAATCGAAAGGTATATCCTTTCCGGATAACATTGACTATGTGGTGTTGCCATATTTATGATAAATAACTAGATATGGCCATTTAAATGTAATAGAGTGGCAATTAGAAAGCTATGCTATGCCCGAGTGATATAAGTGGTGCAGTGTTGTCATTCTTTGAAATCAAAAAGTCATCGCCATATTGTTCCTACTGCACCAATTTCAAAAAAATCCTCTAATAAGAAGCTACACTATTCTCGTGTTATATAGGTGGTACAGTGTTGCCATACTTTGAAATCAATATGTCATCGGAATTTTGTTCCTACTGCATCAATTACAATATAAATACCCTAAACTAGCACGTCTCGTCTGTTGCTCAACTTCTGCATTTAAAAATATTCCAATTTATATTAGTATGTATGCAACAAAAAAGTAATTGATACGTGTAAATGTAATTGAACTAAATAACAAATGTAATCGCAAAACGTCTTTCTCTATAATCCATTTATCCTTGAGACTTGCGAAAGAATTGTGAAATGCATACGAGTCCGACCCCAGTAAGTTCCGTCGTAAGAGAATTACATAAATATACTGAACAAGTTACTTACATTGTTATAAATTAATGTTTTCATAAACAAATAAGACACAGTATTTGTTTAATTCTAATATCTCATATTATAAATGTGAAAGTTTGGATATTTGTTACTCAATCACGCGATAACGGCTGAACAGATTTTAATTAAATTTGGCACATTAATACTTTTAAGTAACCTGGATAACATATAGGCGTTTTTTCTCGGAATAATTCCTGATAAAAATTATGAATAAAAAAAAATATAGGTTTGGTGCTAAACAGTAATATTTAGGCGCTTACAACAGTATTGATTATCCCGCGGGAACTCCGGTTTTCCGGTATAGAAAGTAACCTATGTTCGTTCATGTTGTGTATTAGTCTATCTGTGTGAACCATTTCATTGGAAATTTCAGCTGCTTTCACGCTGATTAGGTAATAATCATCTAAACATACAACCTTTCATATTTATAATATTAGAAAGATATACTTGAAAGAATTTTAGTATTCTCTGATAATTTTGTAGTAATAAAAGGTTGAAAGGTAAGACAATACACCCATAATACCAAAATTTAACCTAAAACTATTTAGATATTCCAAATATCTATAAAATGAAACTTCCCGTCATTCTTATAATTTACCCGAGAAACAAGTTATTTTTCTCACAATACCAATACAGAATTTAGTGACATTAACAAATATTAGTTGAGTTGCAAGTTTTAATGATAATTAGTAGATAGATAAGTTTAAATGATTTAAATGGTAAACCCATAACATATCTAGGTGTAAAGTACTATAAATGCAGTACTATAAATGCAGTAATATTAAATAGTAAGCCTAATTTTTTATTAATGTTTAATCTTTTAATAACACAAAAAAGTTATTGAGTTTATTTATTATATTCTGTGGTGCTGTCATTGGAAACGTCAAGCGCAGCAGGCAGCGGGGAACTGGCAACAGCTTGCTGTCGCTGTCGTCTGTCATTCCGCAGGCTTCGATTGTTTGCCTCACTGTTTTGTAATATTTTATTTTGGACTCTTGACTGCGTTTGTTGATCCGTGTTCAGTTGAATAATTTTAATATTACCTCACTGGATTTTTTTTTCTTAAGCTGTATTATTGTGTAATCGCGTTTTAGTCGTTTATTTTTGCAGCAGAAAATAAACTTCGCAAATAGTGTAAATACCTTCATGTTACTTAAAATTAAATTTGAGACTGTGCTTAAGTGAGACGAAAAAATAGCGCGCCAATGCCAAACGTCGACGAGAAAACATCGATGCGTAAAGTGGACCGGGAGACTTATGTTTGGTGGGACTATGCTGTTTCTGAGTGCCTTAGCGATCGGGATGATTACTGGCTTGCAGAATGTCACTACGGAGGCGCCGACGACGGAGAGTGACGCAGGGCTGACGACGACGGACAGCATGGGGCTCCTGGAAACCGCCCGGCCGTCCGCTGGGAGTGACTTCGTGAACGTGACGATACAGGAGCGCCCGTCGATGTGGGACATGTACTTGAACCACTGCCCTAAGTGGCGCCCGATAAACCATGTTTTTTTTCAAGCAGCCAATGTGTTCTTTCTTTTGTCGTTCCTAGCTCCTCATACACCAAGTGGACTAATATGGCTCCGAGTGGCATTGGTATTAGGATGCGCATTTTCAGGACTTTGGGCATGGAGCATAGAATGTTACTTAGATGCAGTGGTGTGGAACAGTGCATTTATTATTATTAACTTTGTGTACTTTGCTGTGCAGTTTTATTTGATGAGACCTATCAAGTTTCACAAGGATATTGAAGAGGTAAGTGTGTCATTAATATTATATATTAAAATAAACCTATACTTAAAGTATGAAAAAGGGATATATAAAATTCAAGTATTATACCTACTGTAGCATTAAATCAAACAGTTAAGAGTTCATTGTTGTTCTTGGTAAGACCAGTTTTTGAAGCCTGGCTTATGCTTCAAACCCTCTGAAGCAATTATATAGATTATTATGAAATCTGTGGAAAATTATAAATTTGAAGGTGTGTAAAGGGCAGTGTAGTTGTGTAGTGCAGGCAGAAAAAATCAGCAGTGTAGTAGACTGCCCTAAATCCTGTACTCAGTAGTAAGTTGTTATGGCTTGAGACAATAATGATAAAACATATGATAATCAATTTTTTAAAGTAGGTAATTGTTCTTTGTAACAGGCTATAAACAAATTTTTCATGGAAGCAGAATTTTAAATAAGTTTAATATTAATTACCTAGTATGCAAATTGAAGTTACTCATGTAACATTGGTTATCTTATCATGTTTCAAAGAATCATATTTTTCTTTGCACAATGTTGTTATCAATTTAAGAAGTCATAATAACTTTAATTATATCAGATAACTGCATGAAGATTGTGTCATTTTAATTTACATAGTATAGTATATATTTATGTTAATAACATATAAGAAATTATTTTCTCCATAAACAGCATTTTGAATATATACATTAATTTTGTTTAAATGAAAATATAACTATAATCTAATTAATTAAAAAACTATAGAAATCAACATCCTACTTCCTACTCATACTATAAATGCTAAACTTTGTGAGGATAGATGTTTGTTACTTTTTCACGCAAAACTACTGTACGGATTTTGATGAATTATTACAGTAATATAGCTTTAAAGTACATCAGTATAACACATAGCCTTCAATTTATAACTTTGTGTTAATACAACAATAAGTATCAAATTTCTGCTACCATATTATTAACACAACACGCGGGCGAACTCGCGGGCGGGAGCTAGTAATAGTTATTTTATCCCTGTTTTTTATTTATTACAAGGCAAAGCTTTTAATATGTTTTTTTACGTAAATACTCTCAATCGTACAGAAAATATTCGGTGGAACATGGAACATATTTCTTGATCAAATTGTTATTTCTCTATTCTTAAGAAAGAAACGGAACTTGCTCAGCGATTTTTTTCCCAGTAAATCTCTTCATTCGTTTATTCGGTGCACGACGAAAAAAAATCTTTACGAAATAACAAGCAATTCGCTAACTAGTAGCATTTCTGACGAATCGGGAGACGAAAGTTTACAAAAGAGAATACTACATTTAAATAATGTCGACTGTGAATTGCGATGTTGAAGAAACGCGCTGACTTTGTTACGGGTCTCTAGTTTTCCTATAAAGTGTTACTTTTCGTTAAAAAATAAACTGTCCCAGCACTTTTTATTTAAAACCATTTCCTAAATTAATCTGGTGCCAACAATTATCAGGCAGGTGTACTTAATCACAGCAAAGAATTATTATCTTTATATTATTTTGCCAAATTTAAAGATAATGCGAGAACAGATTTAAATTTTCTTTTAATATAATTAACTAATTACCCGTTAATAATATAAAAGGCAGTGCGATGTTGTTCAGTATAAGCGGTCAGCTTCGAAATTAATAAGTTCCATAAAGGCTCTTTTAAATAACGGATCTCAATATTTTGTGAAAATTGTCTCTCAATAATACAACATTGTTGTCACTTATTATTTTTTAACTCTTAAAAAGACTCTAGAGAACTAAATGTTGCGTCAATTCACTTTATTATTTAGGATATAATACTCAGCACTCCGTTTCAACCCTATTTATAACAGGGACTAGTTCTGAAGAATAAACGAGTGACAGAGATGAATTTCAATCAATTAAATCATATATGGAATGAATAGAATAATACAGCAAACTATTATTTTGTAGCCTAATTCTCTGCCCTTACAAGTGAAACTATTTTTTTTAACCCATATACAGTATAATCAAAATTGCGTAAAAACGTATAAATAAAAAATAAATAAAAAAACTGATAGTCCCAACACCTGAACCACAGAGCTGACGCTTGAAGAATTCTTTACGTTAACAAAATTTCTTTTAGACAAATGTTATATAATTAATATTAACATGACAAAAGTAACATAATCCTACTAAAATACGACTAGTAGTAGTAGGGGATTAGTGTTCCGAAGTCCATAGCTTCCGCGTCGTAACCGCGGCGAGTCGAGCCGAGCCGCGCCGCAAGCGTTGCTTTTCTGCACCCTTCTATGTAATTAAAATGCAAGCAGTAATTATAGTACAAAGAAATCGTTCCGAAACGAAAGATAATATCGTTTACAAGTAGCGGTTACACGTGACCTCACTCACTTTACTGTTTTTGTTAACAACTTCACTATTGTTATCCAATAAAACTATTTGAATTTGTGGTCAAGACTTGAGGACTTACTCAATAAAATATCACTTGCTATGACGGTGAAGGAAAACATCGTGAGGAAACCTGGACTCCTGAGAGTTCCCTAAAGTTCTCACATACATACACCTTGAATGGGGTCTATCAATCCGAACTTGGCTAATGTGGTGCATTATTGCCTAACTTCCTCGTCATTCTCAGTCAACGATTTGCGAGGAAGAAAATAATTTAATTCAGTTAAATAATATAATAATAATATTCCAACCAACTCACTCTAGTTATCATAAAAAAAATTAATACTTAGATTAATAATTTTAGAAGGCAGTAATATGATGAAGGAAGTACAGCTTAGGGCTATTGACCCATAGGTACAATATTAATCTATGTTAAAAAAAAACAAGCAACACGACGCTAAATTACACTATTTGCACTATTTTAGGCTATGTTTAAAATTTGTAACAACTTGACAACTATCATGACAGGTTATATTATATAATCATGACAATTTATTATATAAATTATATTGAACAAACTTGGGTTAGTTAAACTATGTTTTACTCAAGAAATACTGAACTGATATTGTTGAAATTTAGAACAGATATAGAGTAAATATTGAAGAATGACTTAAACTTACTTTTTATTCAGCAAAAAAAGATTCAAGGTTGAATAAGAGAGATATATGTTGAAAATTAAAATCTATAAATATATAAAAGGAGAAGATTTTATATTTAAATTTTCAACATAACAGAGAGGCTCCTTTTATAACGTAAGGGAGCTCTTAGAAAGGATTTTTGAAAATTTGACCCCTAAGATCATACCCCCTATAAAACGGGGGGTGTAAAGTTAATAAGAAACTTTGCCGTTTTTCATTACATTCCAAATCATCGCTTTGTAGTAGTTAGTATGAATTTATACTCCTTACCGAATTGGGTCGGCTAGTTAAACATAAATATACATGAATAAAATATGTGTAATAAAAACGAATGACATTTTGAAAATATGTACTTTTTTTTAATAAACCGGACAAGATCACTATCTACTAGTCATGGTAGAAACACACAAAACCTATAATAAACTTTCAATGTAATATGATTAATAACTGTATTATTTAAGCCAGATGTTTTAATTTAACGTTAGTGGTATGAATTATACTTATTAATGTTATGTTTGACTGTTATTTATAGGAAGGATAGGGATTTGGAGAGGGTCCCTATTCATTTTGCTGACCACAATATTTGTGGACTTTACCTATTCGATATTTATTAGAATTATATTTACAGTCTATTCAAATGATTTAGACTTTATTTTTAATTATTATAATCATACACTTACTAGCTGACCCGCCCTCACTTTACTGAGGAATATTTTTTTCATTTTCATCCCATGGATTAATTTCGAAAATCTATTTTACACGTGTTTCATTAATTTCATTGGAATAACTTTAAAAACGGCAAAGTTTCATACGAATTTAGCTTCATCTTAGTACCCCCTATTTCATACTTGTAGTTAGGGTGTGAATTCTCAAAAATTCTTAGTGCTCGTCTACATTATAAATTGAACCCTTGTAAATAATTTGAAGTTTCTAACCTTTATAGTTAAGGCTCTATATTGATATGTTAGTCAAAAGAAAAGTAAATAAAATAAATTAATTAGGCAAAAATAAAAAATAAACAGTTTTTAAATGACAAGATTCTGGATTAAAAATTTGTACAATATAAAAGAAGGCAATGACAAGATAGACAAGAAAAAATATCGGTTTATATATAACGTTCTATAATGACAAAATATGTAAAAAAATTGCGTTAATAGAAAATAAGAATTTATAAATAACATAATTCAGGAATAACAGAGTATAGTAAAAAAAATATTAGCATTATCAATGACGGAGTTGTGAAGTAACTAAATAAATAAAATAAATGAAAACTAAAAAAAAGTATTTTATTTATAAATTACAAGGTTTTGAAGTGACATAGAAAAAGAGTGTATAAAATAAATTAAATAGGAAGGTAAAATAAAAATAATTTTATTAATTAATTATGAAATTCTAGAGATACAGAGTATATGAAAAAGGCAAGTAAAATTAATAAAAAAATAATTCGTTTATTAGTATTCTGGAGAAACAACGTTCCTTGTTAAAATAAATAAAGTAGAGAATTCAAAAAATATTTGATTTTAAACTGACAAGGTTTTGGAGTAATATTAAGTGTATAAAATAAATAAAATAAAAATAATTTGATTTTTAAGTGACGAAATTCTAGAGTAACAGAGTATATGAAATAGGCAAGTAAAATTAATTTAAAAATAATTAAATATACTAATAAGATTCTGAGATAAGAAAATATATAAAATAAAGAAAGTAGGGAAGCAAAGTAAGAATAATATGATTTATAACTGATGAAATCCTAGAGTCATAGAGTATATAAAAATGTCAAGTTAAAATAATAAAAAAATAATGTGAGTTATAAATGATGAAGTTATGGATTCAGAATTGTGTGTTAGTAAGAATAAAATAACATTAGAAAACCGTTGAAGACAAAGAAGGCTTGATAGATTATTTCTGGGCGGCATCAAATGGCCGGCGAGTGAAACCATGATATAAATGTGCCTCATTAATCTGCCTAATAACATCATTACCGGGATACAGTTACGCTCACTATCGCAGCCTTTTTAAATTATTTAAAAAAGCTACTTTTAAGGGAATGGTAAATTTAAAAATTATAGTTTAAAAAAATTCAGCTGGTATAATTATTTTGGTCTTTTAGGGTTTCGTATCTCTAGCCAAACCCTTCTTCCATCTTGCTGTATTTTTGCTTATATATTTGTTCCCTTTTCTTAGGTTATCCTAACGAAATTTAAATAAATATCAAAAACTTAGAATTTGTTATTCCTTTGGATTTGAAAACATTAAAGTGAATAGCCGCTAATTTTGATAATAGGCAAAGAAATCTAAATCTATTAAGTACTTATCCTTGGTAAGAAGAAAAGTTTTGAATAAAGGGAATAATCTATATTTTAATTGTTAATTCGTTTCAATAAAAAATATAGTTTTGGAAACAAGTAATTAGATGGGGCCAAAAATTTGTTCAAAGTCAAGATTGTTCCTATAATCAATTTGTACAGAACCTTAGATGCCACAAGGTCTGATTTCTTGTTTTCTAAGTATGTAGAATTTCTATTGCTTACTGCTAATATTATAAATATGAAAGTTTGTATGTTTGTTGCTGAATAACGTGAAAACGGCAAAACGAATTTCAATAAAATTTGGCACATTGATACTTTATAACCTGGATTATGGACATATAGGCTTTTTCTTATTCCGGAAAAATTCTAAGTTCCCGTGGGAAAACTATAAAATATTTATATTGGCATAAATATTTATATTTAGCTACAATACTTAGAAATTAAAAATTTAATTAAAAATTACTTTTTTTATAAATCTAAGTTATTCGTTAATTGCAAGAGGGTGAATCCAGGGCGAGTCGATTAATGAGGATTAATATCTTTACTTTATTTACACGCTGCCTATAAGATAAAATCTACTGTTTCGAATTAAATTTTTTTGTTTTTAATAGTCCATTTATCAAGGAAGGCTATAGACTATAAAAGATGACGGTAAAACCTATAGGAGCAAAGCATCGCATAAACGAAGTCGCGCGGGTCGGCTAGTTTAAAATAGTTTTATTTCAAATGTGCTCGTAACAATTATAAAGCAAATTTATATTTAACGGATTTCCTTGCTTTATAAATAAATTCAATTATACTAAAGCTATTCTTCCAATGGGGAAGTGTAACCCAGTTATTTTATTGTCATGTCATGGGTTTCATTGATTATATTTAAAACTTTCAATCATTTTCCTTCTATAAGACTGTTCTTATGTTTACAAAGTCAATCTCAAATAGAATCAACTATAAAATAAATATTCAAGTGTAACTTTTAAACTGAATAACCTTACTGGTCCCATAACCTCTGTAAAAAATGAGATTGCCATTAAAAGTCAGTGATAGCCCAGTAGTTAAGACTTTGACCGATTTTTTACTCGGGAGGTCCGAGTTCGATCCTACATACGGGCACACAGCTCTAACTTTTCTGAGTTATTTGCGTCTTAAGAAAAATATAACTTGCTATAACGGTGAAGGAAAACATCGTGAGAAAACTTCTTGTTTGTTTGAACGTGCTAAACTCAGAAACCACTAGTTTAAATTGAAAAACTCTTTTTGCGTTGGATAGTACATATATCGAGGAAAGCTTTAAGCTATATAACATCACGCTGCGACTCATAGGAGTGGAGCATCAGCCAGATGAAGTCGTGTATGTCGGCTAGTCGTAGATAAAAACAAACAGGCGTAGCGTAAAAATTTGTTTTATAATAAGTAATGATAATCTATATGTTAGTAAATAGTAAAGTATATAATTAGCTACTTATCTGAATTTTTCCGCGTTCCTAAGCCATGTCCCGTATCTGGTTAATTGGACCGCCATGATTTATTATCGTTAATTTTATGATAATGAGCCTATGAATAATTTGCGGAACGGCTCTACTGCAAGCCTTTGATATACGAGTTCAGTCTTTGTTGCTCATATCGGGTTTAGTTTGCTACTATATTTTTTATTATGCTCTTTTTTATCTCTTTCTCCTCTCAACATAAGCTTAGTCTCTACTACAACTAATTTTAATTATTATATCTGTTTAATTTAATTATTATCTATATATAAGAGAAAGTCGTGTTAGGTACACTATTTATAACTCAAGAACGGATGAACTTATTTGTCTGAAAATTTGTGGGGTTTAGAACCAGGAGAAGGACATAGGATACTTTTGATCACGTTCCCATGGGACGTGACATAAGACATGGTATAAGAAAATGCGATGGGATAAATTCACGATGCGTATGTCACAGCATTAAAAAAAAATGTCTGTCTGTCTATTTGTTGGGGCTAATATATTGAACGCCTTTACTGATTTAATCGGAATTTTCACTAGAAAATAGCTGATGTTATAGGGAGTACCTTAGATTTTAACTTTTATTTCTAAAAAATGGATGAGGAATAAATTTTTGCTCATAATAATCTGGCTCTATAGTAGGTATTGCAGACTTAATTGGACCCTGGCGAAGCCGGGACGTCCAACAATCCTCATAACCAAGTTTGGATATAATTCCCAAGTTCTTCTATATACTACAATACTAAATGTGTTAATTACTAACATATTTATCTATCTACCTATTTGTATGCTCTATACTATAAAATTTCACCATACAATCGAACATAATCATTTTACTTAGGTATACATTTACATTCTTTTTTTACAAAGTAAATCTTTTGTGCATATTTAACTTCTCGACTTGACTCTTCTCTGCTCTGCTGTATAAAACCTATCTAGACGTAGCAACAACCTACAGTAGCCTAAACAGGATGTTTCCAGATAAACACGCTTGATAAATGTTACATGCCTTTAATGCTATTAGCCTGGACTACGATATCTACAAAATTTTGATTTTGATTTAGTTTCAAAATATTTTTAGTGTATTTATTTTAATACTAGTCCACACGCCCCGACTTCGACCGGTGCAATATAGACGTTACTACGACACGTAGAACAAGTTTCATCCTCATAATATTGTTGCTAAATAAAAAGCTGGCCCGAGCGACTTCATCCGCGTGATACTATACTTCTATGGGTCGTAGCGTGATGTTATATAGCCTAAAATATACCTCGATAAAAGAACTATCTAACACAAAAGGATTTTTCCATTTCAAAATAGTAGTTCTTGAGATTAGCGCGTTCAAACAAACAAATTCTTCAGCTTTATAATATTAG
>JAOPUB010000020.1:350524-362387 GCA_027564055.1 Neptis clinioides
GGCCAGCGTGGTGGACTATGGCCTAATCCCCTCCCCATTCTGTGGAGGAGACCCGGCGCCAGTAATGGGCCTTCGAAGGGTTATGATGACGATGAGAAATCAAACATCATTAGGTAAGTTCGTTTGATTCTTAAATATATTTTAAAATGCTCATAACTGTAAGACTAAAGGAAGTCAATGCCAGTTAGATAGACTTAATTAATTCTATTAAATATAATTTCAATATGAAACAGGAAAATTGAAAGTGATTATATAAATGCGTTTGCAAATCGCAATCAAATGGCGACCTTAGCTCGGTAATTATCATAAATACTGAGGATGTATGTGTAATGAAGGCAGTACGTTGTTTAGTTAGCATTTCCTTGCCCATCCCACTTGTTTTAATCTAGCTAATGCGTTTATTATGTGAATCTATAATAGTTCTATTAATTAGACAGAAATACATCGCGTTGTATAGACCAGTCGCGTCAGAGGTGCTGAGGTCTTGTATACATTATAGCAGAAAGACGCAACGTAAAAAAAGGTCAAATGGAATTGTTATGTTTGAGCTCGCATTACGTCAAAATGGCTGAATCGATTTTTATGAAATTTGGTACACGAATACTTTAGAAAGTCAACTAAGATATAGGATACTTTTTATCCCGAAAAATAGGATCGTTCCCGTAGGATAGAAAGAAATCGAGGAACAAAAATTTTGACATAATATACTCAATTTAATTCAATTTCAGCGTGCTCTGGGAGGGGTCACTTTATTGGCTGCAGGAACAATCTAATTCTTCCTTTACATTAAGAAGATTTTTGTTACGGTAGGGGGGGAGATCATGTTCCTTGTAATAACCCTCTCTCTCCCCTTCCTAGGAAGTCGACTACGATATAGGCTACATTTTATCCCGAAAAATAGCATCGTTCCCATAGGATTGAAAGAAAGGGAGGAACAAAAAAGTTGACATAATATACTCAATTTAATTTAGTTTCAACATGCTCCGGGAGGGGTCACTTTATTAATACTTTCTTTACATTAACAAGATGTTTTTCTATGGTGGGCAGGGAGGTCATATTCCTTGTGATAATCCCCCCTTGCTAGTATATCCATATAAAAACTGCAAATAAAACAACATATGGGTTGCAAGCTCCAAACAATAAGTGAGATATTTCTTCCTACAAAACAACAAATAAAACAAAACACTCTCAAAAGTACACGAGCACTCAATTCCAATCGAATCGTAAATTCTAAATTCAAATTACTTTAAAATTCGAATGTCAAAAATGTACAAAAAAAAAGTGTCCGCCATGAAAGGCTTTCGAAAATGATTTTTGAACAAAGCAGTTTAAAAGAGTGCATTTTATTCGGCAAATATCGCCCTCTGCGTAAACATCAAATTTTATTGACGTTGGCGCCGCGTGCGACTTTTTGTTTTTTTTTTTTTTTCAGCGACAGATCCAAACGCATGGCGCCTCGGCCGAATCGACGAAACTGACCACGAAACGCCCGTTTGAGGGCAAGCTCTGCACCTGGTGGTGAGACCGCGCAGGCGCGACCGCTAGTGCATTACGAACTTCAAGTTGCCATAATCTGAACTATTAACGACATTAAACATTAACGGGTTGTGTTATAGTTCCAATTTGAATGACACGAACAGGAAGATGCCTCGGATTCCAAATTTCGAAGGGACTTCACGTTGCCATAATATGATGAGTTTTATGTATGTGACGTCACAATAGTAATGATCGAAAAGTCTCGTGGTGTTATACGATAAAAATGGTGTCCTATCTCTAAAGGACATAAAAAAAATATTTAGTATAATATGTGTAAAACTACATTAATATTAAATATAATATTAGTTTAGTTTTACATACATAGGTAATTTAATTCATTGAGTAGAAAAATAAATAAATACAGGACGAAATAATTAGTATATACAATTTGAAATGTCTTTTAAAGATAGGGCATGAAGCAATTGGCTTCTACAATGCCACATGAGTAATATGGACAAAATAAAAAATTATTTCGAATATAAGAAGTAGAATGGATTACAGACTGATTACAACATTGATGTTGCCATAATTAGAAAATAGATAAAAAGTCTCTGAATAAAAAAATAATTGAACTTTCGAAATATTGAGTGCACAAAAAGTTACTAAATACGTTAGAAATGTGTCGTGTACTTCCTTGTCATTGATATTGTAATAATAATCGAATATATTTAGAATTTGTAATAAAATATGAAAAATGACAAAAAATTGTTAAAGTAAATATCAACGCAGATAACTGGCGAATTACCTATTAATATGCAGACACGGAATTGACGCTTTAATGTTTGGCCAAAACTTTGACCACATTCGCCCATTAAAAGCCACCTTTAGCTAAAACTGAAGGTTTGTAGTGAGGTGAGCGCGTATGTTGACAAATAGTAACTTATTTCTTCATGTCTAATCATGAACTCAATGTTTTGGCTTAGTTAGAAGATTACAGCATTAGTTTTGACCAGACATTAATTTATAATAATCATCACCATCATTTCTATGTAGTCTAAGTTATGATGCGACAATACGAACTTTATAAATAAGACGTTAACGCCATAGTCTAATTCGCCAGTTATGTCCCTTGATTCTTATATTAAAATAAAACCATGTGCCCTTATAAATATAATAAAGAATAGCTAGTAATATTCATCGCCATTTAACATTTAATTTATAAAATCAATGACTGAGAAGTTCCACTGAAAATAACAACAAAAAAAAATCATATAACAATTGATATTATTATTTGTATGAAAAAAAAATACATACATTTCGATACAGGCTGTCTAAACTCGTTTTTAGTTCCAATACAATTATACTATCACACACATCAAAACATACATACAGATTATAAATATAAAATGATTCATAAATCATTATTTTGTGTATACTATTTACGTAGATAGCGTATCCAATTGAAATATAACTAATATTTTATAGTAATGCAGTTGTAATGTTCCATCGTTTTTTTATATAATTATTTTTGTAACTTGTTTTACATGTAAACTGTATTTATGTAAAATATTATGTACAGGATTTTACATAAACATCTTACATAGCCTTATTCGATCTGCTCTATTGTAATATATGTCTCATAAAAAAGACAACAATTTAAAAGGCAATAAAAAGAAAATTTCTAGAAAATTAACAATTATAAAGCCATTGTAATAAATAATGATTAATCATAATAAAGTCGCATAATAGATTATATTTCATATTACAATTAACTCAACAATTCCCATGTCCAAGGTATACAATATCTAACATTTCGTTTTAAATAAAATAAATAACAAGGATACATTTTCTGAAGCCATAAAAGATACAAAAGAATAAAATAAGAAAAAAAAACAATACTTACGGTCCTGACATTGTTTTTTTACTTTATATTGCAAGAAATCTCAGACAGCTCTAACTACGCGCGAAACAACTGAATGTATTTGACAAACAACGAGTGTTTGGTGTTGCCAGTAAAAAAATAAACAAAAAAAAAAGAAAAGTTTTACTAATTGGCTTCGCTATAATTGTAATAGAATTTGAAGATCTATATGTGACACTGGGAATTGAAGGGTTAATAAAATGTACATTGTAAATATGAAGTCTAGAAGTTATGCAGGGAATTGTACAAAGTAAATCAATTAGATAAATAAATATTTCCAACCTAATATCAATTATTCAAATTTACCTACAAAATTTGTGGAACCACATGTTTTGAAATTTCAAATTAGTTCGGTTGATTCGTTTTTTTTAAAATCATAGATTATAGACCAAAAGGTATTCATTCTAGATAGAACTTGGCTTAGGCTAGACTCATTACCTGCGTTCTGTATTGACTACGCATTTTTGTATAGTGCGCAGGAATATTTATAAAATCTAATGAGAAATATACATCTAAGGGCGGTAAGTTTAAATATAGAAATTATGACATAGAACATTGAATTAAGCCTTCGGTCGTGAATCAAGGCTACATCGATTGATATTACAATTTAAAATTTGAATTTAGAACCAATCGTTATTCGTCAAATAGAATAACAGTAGCGAATCGATAAGTCGCTATTTAAAATTGAATTTTATTACCAAAAAAGTGCAACGACTATTTTATTTATTAAAAAATAGGAAGCAACGACTCCTTTGTAGCTGCATTTTAAATTTATCCAATATAAAGTAAAGGGATTCCTCCTGGAACCAAAGTACTATGGCGAGTCATTGGTATTTCAATTTGTACTGGTAATAAAATTTAATTTTCCATGTAATATAAACGACGAACGAAACATATTTTTGAACTGAACATATTGATGTTGGCTGTACAAATGGACGTCATATTTTGTTTATATAATTTTTGTAAATAGAAAGAATAGATAAGAAAGCATAAGACTTTGTTTTGATTTGAATGAGTAATTGTATGTACGTTCATAATAATCGTTAAGTTATAATACATTTTCATCTCAACATTCCAATTTTTTGACTGAATTGGTAACTCAACTTTATTTTTTAAAATTATTGAAAAAAATTTTACTTTTCGAAAAATATTTTTTTGGTGTTGCTTCATTTATAAAACCAGTGTGTAATATGAGAATGTTGATATATATCTCAGAAGCTAGATGTGTGTCTGTATGTAATGTTATATTAAAACGCACTGCCATTGCAATATGTACAACTTGATTTGTTATAATTAAGTACATGTATCTTCAATAAGGATCTCGATGTAACGTTATTAATACTGTAATAATATTTGTTTTGTTATCAGATTCTTTAAAAATAGAGATCGAATATTGGACAAAGATAATACTATTTAAATTACCCTTCTTTATTATAAAAATTTAAGTACCTTATGTTATCTCTGGAAACCTTTAAAGTATTAGTTGGTTTAGCTAAGGACTAACTTGACATTTCAGTACATGAAGAACAGAATGAAACAAATTTTATTACAGAAACTCGCCTTGGAATATATATAGAACACTGAGTGTATGTGGAATGCCTTACCGAATTGCCATTTGTGATTGTAAATTATGAATGTGTGGTATCATGTAGTATGTTCAAATGAATAGAAATAAAATAAAATATTAAATTGTGTAAACATTTGTTTTATTTAATTCACTCAATAAGTTATCAGTCACATGCATAACAATGTAGGACCACTTTTATATGTTACACTGGGAATTAGAAGAGAGCTTTTTGTAGTCATACACTTACAATATTAGACTGTTCTGTATAGAAACAAATAAAATAATCTGTTGTTGAAATGTTTTTTCACAAAGAAACAATTCTTAAGAGACTGCTCAGACGGAATATATTGCGAGACGCAATGATTGCAGATTTTACGGTTGCTGCAAGAGACAAATAAAATTACTAAATACTTCTACATTTCATCTGGATCCATATTTCTAATACTATTATAAAATTTCTAATAATTTGTTTTGTAAGCTGTAAAGCTAAATTATATTACTGCAATTGAAATACAACTAAGCACACTGGTTTTTGATCAGCTATATCTAGTTATCAAGAATGAAAACAGTTAGAAAATAAGCAATATTGCCAGTTGAATTGATCCAAGTAGGAACCTCCAACCCTGTAATGTTCTGTAGTTGTAATTTTCTGTAGTGGATAGAGTCTTAATAGAAATATTTACCAAAACAGTAATGTACATGTAACTTATAAAAATGGTCTGCTAAAATATCTTTAACAATATTATATAAAACCATGTATCATGAATCATCAAAGGTCATCCGTCCCACACCATGCGACTTCATGTATCTCCTGTATTGTTTGTATTTATTGTTCTCGGCTAAAGCCTTTTTGGTTTCTTCGTCTTTAATCTCCTTCCATGCTACAAAATTCTCCTTTATCCACAGCTCTTCCTCTAAAAACTCCTGCTTCTCCTCTTCTTCTAAAGCATCGAACTGATGCAGACTTAGCTTCATATATTTTCTAATTATATACATCTTTTCTTCAGTACCATATGGCTGATTCATTATAGTAAACTTCCAAAACCACCTTAAATACCAATAAACATAATATGAAACTGTGTATGGCAAAATTATTAATTGTATCCACAGAATATCCTTTACTTCAGGTTTGGCATATGCCCCTTTAATGTCCATATTTTCTTCTATTACTCTTCTAATTATTTTATCCTGTTCTTCTTTCATTTCTGCTTTACTTTTCTTACCACCTTTCTTTGTTTGAGATTCCTTTGTTTCATTTTTAGCTATATCTAATGCTCGATTTCTGTACTTTGGGATTGTCATGAAGTATTTTATAGCCGTGTCATACTTGGACCAAGCGCTATAGTATTGTATAAGAGATATGATTGTAATTGTTACAGCCAATACTATTCTTACGTCGACTTTTGGTGCCATCCGTCGCCTATAATATCTGTAATAATGGGCATAGTATTCCTGAGGATTGTCTAACATGTAATCATAGTCAGATCTCTCCTCTTCATCTCGTAAAATTTCGTACGCAGTTGCAATTCGTTTAAAATTCTCTTCGGCTTCTTTCTTTTCTTTTTCACCTCGATGCATGTCCGGGTGATGTTTTCTTGCCAGTTGTCTGTAGCTCTTACCAATCTCATTTTTAGTCGCTTCTCGGGTGACTCCCAGAACATTGTAGCAGTTTTCCTTTCCGCAGTAAATACCTTCGAGCAAGTGATCGTGTGCGAGTGCTACAGTTACCTGACACACTAACGTTGTAAACACAAGTCTTTTGTAAAATTGTGACATTTTATCTTTAAAACATATCTTATGTGATTAAATGCAGTAAATATGACTAGTATGTAATATATAAAATATTTTATATTAAGTTTTTCGTTATCGCAAATTCACAGCTGGCTGTCAGTGGTTGACAACGCAAATGTCAAGCGTCAGACGACGTCAGCTAATTTATCCATTCGAATCATTGTACCGAGACTGTGTTGACGCAATTCTCATTACAAAAAAACTAAAGAAATTCTTTACAATTTTTATATAAGGCATAGTTCATAAAATACATATATTTACTTAAAAAAGAATCAATCATTTTTAATAATGTACTTTGGGTTTTTTCATTCTAGAGAATTCACATAATAATAGTTAGGTTAGGTTTGGTATATCATTTTTTTTTAATAATTTGATTATTTTCGAGATATTTTTTTTTAGTAATTTGAGCCACGTGGTCCGGTGAATAATTATTAAGATTTGAAAAATGAGTGCCAACAGCTTTTAATAAGGAATAAATGACACGATCAGTGGTATATCATCTTTGGTTCATAATTCATATTGTCAAATGTCAACGTCATTATAACATGAGACATGTTACATTGGTGATTTAAGAACGTGTTTATACTTTATTTTTGTTATAATGAATAATAATATGATTAAAGATGATATAGAAATATTTATAAAGCACATATACCAGTATTTAGTGTCCGAAGAAAATATACACGGACTTTTAGTGAAGAAACATTCATCTAACTTTCAATCACAAGGCGACTTTAGTTTTCCTAATACAGTGAAATCATGGCACGAGTTCTTAAAGTGTGAATTGCAAAACTTAGATAGTTCATTGCTGAAATGTATTAACAAAGATGTTACGAATTTAGAAGAAACTTCACAGAGTTGGGAAATATCGGTGGAAAAATGTTTTGAACTAAAAGATCGAGTGCACTTGTTTATCGACCGAGTGAAATTTATTCACTTATGTTTTCAGAGTGCTGAACACAATAACGCATTTATATCGAATAGAATAAGTTTGCCTACCACTGCTGTAACATTAGTGCCTTGTGAAGAAACAAGTATAACATCATTAAGAATGAAATTCTTAACAGATGTTGTAAAGAATTTGTATCTAATTAACTTATATCCTGAAGACTTTAATATTGTTGTATCTTCAAAGAATTGTAATATTGATTGTTGTGATAGTAAAACAGTTTTCTGTGGCACAGTTTTAAATGCAAAAACTGGATCAAAGGAAAATACACTTACTGCTAATGACTTTATAAGGTAAATATCTTGTGAAGATAAAAACAGTGAATATAAAGAATATAGTCAGCCATATAATTTATTTATCTATTAACATAGCAGTGAATAAAATAAATTTTAAAATATGCATAGCAAAAATTATTATACTTATAAAAAGTAATAATGCTTATCACTTCTTTTATTTACCTAAGCATACTCAGAAATTTGATTACAATTGAATACTAATACACAGGAAGAGATAGAGAAATTATGTTTTCTGTGTTTTTAATAAACTAACATACTAAAAAATTATGTTTCAGAATAAGACAAGATGAGTTAACTCTAATAGCCCAACATAAATATGGAGTCAGAGTATCAACAGATGAAAAATGGAAGAAATTTATATCACATCTAGGAGAATCTGCCGTTGCCTTTGAATTATTACAAAAAAAATGTTCTAGTCCTGTGAAAATACTTTTTGATGCATCTGCCGGTTCAAGCAAAGGTAACATTATGAACTAAAAAAAATTAAATAATTATATTATTATATTATTTAATTTTTTATAAATAATTATATTAAATTAAAATAATTAAAAAATTAAAAATTATATTTATTTAAAAATTTAAATAATTATATTATTTAATTAATTAATAAATTAAAAATGAATATGAAAGTTATTTATAAGTTGAGGTTGATCCAAATATTTAACACTGAGAAGTGGGATATTATAAGAAAGTTTTTTTGTAACTTTAGATGATTGATATATTATCTCGGTTAATGCCCAACTTCACCTTCTTAAAACTTTTGATTTCCAGGTGCAGCATTCATCTTATACAATTGTGCTAGACTCGAAAAAATATTACGGACATTCAATGAAAAAGTTCAAGAAGGTCTTTATCCAGCTCTCCCCACTACAGAACATACAGATCTATCACTTTTAACTGATGAGGTAATAAACATTATATTAAAAAATGGATTATTTTTTATTGGAAAATCAAGAAAAATACAAATCTGCAACAAATACAGATAGAGATCCTAGAAAATGGAGTATCTGTTTATTTCAGTTATCCAGTATTATAAGAAACTAGGAGTACTATTTATAGTGTGTGAAAGTGATTTAAAGGTTTTACATAAACTTCTGTATTCATGTTTTTAATGATTTTTGGCTAAATATTTTTTATCAAAATCTAATAAAAACACAATGTTTGATAAATAATTTAAGAATATTTAAAAGTGTTAGAGGTAATTTACTTTTATTAATTCAAAATATTGTTTCAGGATGAGTGGTGTCTCATATTCAATTATCTAATGGGTCTGCCATCACTTCTCAGTAGCAGCTTCGAAGTGACTGAAACCAAGTGTGAGTTCAGGGCACACTTAATATGTAATTATTTGAGCGGAATGGTGAGAGTGTTCAGCAAATATTATAGAAGAGTTAGGATATTGAGAGTGAGTATTTATTTTTAATTAGACTTTGTGTTTATGTGTATAAAATATTGTTAATTAAAATTTACATTATTTAGAAGTATGATTACACAGGATACTTAGAGTAGTAGAAGGAAGATTTTATGTTTAGTATTTTAAAAAGACTTCCTATTCACACCTTGGTCACAATTATAATGGAAATATTATTTAAAAAAACTAGGTATCTTTGAAATATTGTGATGTACCTATAATAATGTAAGAGTAATTATATATGTAGTAAGTAGACACAGATATGACTTTAATAAGGATACTGTTGCACAAT
The DNA here is from genome assembly GCA_027564055.1 of Neptis clinioides. Lineage (NCBI taxonomy): Eukaryota > Metazoa > Arthropoda > Insecta > Lepidoptera > Nymphalidae > Neptis > Neptis clinioides. Next base: position 360,228 of record JAOPUB010000020.1, read on the forward strand.
TAACATTAGTTCTTTCTATATATTTACAGATAATGTTAAAAGCAGTTTAAAAATTTTTGTTTTAAATTAAATCAATCACTGGAAATTGCTTGGTTTGAGCAGAAGCTTAAGTATTATTATTATTTAGAATAGATTTATAATTAAAATTCTCAATAATTTGTTACTCTGTTACACTATTGCTTGAATGGTTTAATAATGCTTTTACAAAATTAAATTGACATCAAGTGTCTTAACATTTAATTATTCAAACATGTTATTACATTATTATTTTATAAATAATATTCATGATTTATTTCCTTGTGTTGTTAATATCCAATGATAACGGTAACCACTTACCCATAAAATCTCATGAGAAAATTACTTAAACAAATAACAATTTATATTAAGTATATATTTATTTTTATTTAAATATTTGCTATACTGAGTGCTACCTGTTTCATGAGCTGTATATAACTAATTGGTCAAAACCCTTTGTGAGCCTTGTGCTTGTTTTTTGAAAATGTAACTTAGATATTTATTAAAAAGTGCAGTAGGTATCTAATTAGAAACCGATTCAAATAAGATTTCTTTTTGTTCAAGGAATCCCGAAAACACCTGCTGCCGGTTATGTTCGCGAGAATTCATTTATTAATAATACTCAATAATACACTAAAACTATGTCTGACAATATTAAATATTAAAAGTGTTTCGCAAATGTATACAGCGTTTTTTTACCTAATCCCTTGTTTTTTAAATTATGTAACAATTTCTAATCTAAAAGTGACCTATGATAAAAGATAAAGTGGCAAATATGTAGCCGTGACATTGAATATTTGGAGGTCGATTGTACTTAAATCCAATATCTTGTAATTTTTTATTATGTAAACATGATATCTCAAAAATGTTAGCTTTATATTAGAGGACAAATTTTTTGTTGTAACCAAATAAATAAATAAATTAGTAATTTTATGAAGTCATCATATCATTAAAAGTTTTTTTACAATTAAATATTTTATAAAACTCATACAAATCAAATAATATAAAGTAATTTAGGTCACGTCTTTTCAGATCGCTTTCGCTGACTACGTTTCCAATCGTATTCCATACTTAACAAAGCAGACCATAAATTAACAATTTCATAATAATGATTACAATATCAGCAGCACGAAGCAACGTCGCACAGACCGCACTTGAAGCGTGCTGAAAAAAAATGTTTTGTTTGGAAACACAAAGTTCACGTGATTGACCCAGGTATTTTATTGTGCGGAATGCTGCGCGGCGATTGGCCGGCCGAGCGACGGCCGACTCGCGAGCCCGAAGCCGACGCGACTCGCGACGCGCCTAGTGTGTTTTTGACATCGGTGAACGCAGTCGCGGATCACGGAGCGGACCGACACTTTTATTTATAGTTTTCAATCGAATATATTCGCGTGACGTTCGTCGACACCTGTGTCCAACCGGGATTTCATAAATATGAGTATTGCTGACCTGATCCAAGCCGCTGAATACATCGAGAGGCGAGACAGAGGTGAATTGGATTTTCTTTGTTTGAATTGTCAATTGCACTACTCGCACACGTCAACATGGCTCCCATCTATTTTTGCCTCGCGATAATCAGCTGATTTTGACGGAATTGCAGTTTTCTTTGTTACAGAGAGTGAGCACGGGTACGCGTCCAGTCTGCCTTACGAGGAATCTAGAGGTGGATCCAGACGGCCCAAGACCAAAAAATCGCAAGGAAGCAGGTGTGTTTTGGTGATCAGTGAAGTGTTTATTTGTGAAGTGTTAGTGGCTAGAAATACAAATTCTGCTTTCTGTTCCAGGACCACTCATAACGAGTTGGAAAAGAACAGGTGAGTTTTGAGTTTTGTTTATTTTAGTTGAGATTTGAGGCTAGCCGGTCGCGGTGACCTTGGCATCTAGTTGTGAAGGGAAACAGTTTAGTTGCAGTATTCATATTCACACTCTAACACACGAGTACGAGTAGAGTGGGATATATTCAGTAAAATTGGCATCATTACCGTACCGTCACAATACATTTATTGTAATATCTTGTACACTAGGCAGAATATTAATATGTATTTAAAACATAGTGACAAACACGATATAAATACTAGAAATAAAAATAAACTTGTAACACCATATTTTCGTCTCCACAAACTAAATAATTGTTTTATGGGT
>JAOPUB010000020.1:443107-454931 GCA_027564055.1 Neptis clinioides
GAGTGGAGCATCACGCGAATGAAGTCGCACGGGTCGACTACATTATAAAGCTAAAGAATTTGCTTGTCTCAACGCGCTAATCTCAGGAACTACAGGTTTGAATTAAAAAAATATTTTATTGTTGGATAGTCCATTTATTAAGGAAAGCTTTAGGCTATATAACATCACGCTTCGACCCATAGGAGCAGAGCATAACGCAAATGAAGTTGCGCGGGTCGGCTATACAGCATCTATACTATAATATATTATAAGGCTAAAGAATTTGTTTGTTTATTTAAATATATTGTTTTAGTAAAATTATAGAGGAAAGCTTTAGGCTATATAACATCACACTGCGACTCATAGGAGTGGAGCAGCATGCGGATAAAGTCAGGTGGCTCGGCTAGTACAGTATATAATACTTAGTTTCATTTAATTTTAAGATAATATATTGTAAATAAAATATTCAGGCGCTTACAACAGTAAATATATTAATTATTATCCTATAGGAACTCTGATATTTTCTGGGGTATAAAGTTGTCTATATGATAATCCAGGTTATAAACAATCAGTGTGAAATTTTTCATTGAAATCCGTTTAGCCGTTTTTCGCGTGATTTAATAACACATACACATTTATAATACATATTAGTAAAAAGTAACATAGACAATTAAATAATAATACTAACATCTAAGGCCATGTTTCTACCAATAGAATCACTTCATTTATCTTGCCTCGCTTAATGTGAAAGCAAATCAAATGAAGCGATTCTAATTATTTTTAACTTTATTAAATTACGAGTTGTGCTGAATAGTCAGTCATGTTATCAGGATCTGTTAAAGATAAGGGGTTAGAGAGACCAGCTTTCCAAGAGCCTAAAGATTTGCTACCGATTGATGCGCCATCTTTTATGGTAACGGCAGTCAAGTCCGTGCTAAATTCCATAAAACTCCGCCCATTCATAGGGTCATCCTCGGGTATAAAAAATGGCGCGTACGCCGGCGTCTCCTTTACCTGCAATTTGAATCATTTCTAAGAATATTTTGTGACTAAGAAACAGTGACGCGGACAAAATCATTTGAAAGCACCATAAACTACTTTGCTCATTATACAGATACAAACAAAATATTTATTTTTTATATTTATACACACATAAAAATAATATTAAGTAAATCGACATTGACGAGGAATTAAAAAAAAATTATCATATTCCAAAGGCTTACACTATAAGTTAATTTAACCACTTATGACGAAGTGATTATACTTCTCGGAATGTTGCCAAGTGTCAGTTCTGTCAAGCTGAACAAACATAACGCACTTAACATCTCAATATTAAAAAAATATATATTATTAGCAAATTTTTTTAAAAATCTTTATTCAGAGATTTCAGACCATCCAATCGAAATATATCCAAGTATCCATTATTACTCTTTACTTTTATTATATATAACTATTTTTTATACATTCGTGTATCATACATACCATCATATCATACATACAGCCATTGGGTTAAATATATATATATAAATCAAATCATTACAAAGTTTAACAGTTATAAAATCTATAACTTTAGTAGGCCACTAAAACAAAGTTTAAATTAAAAGCCAACAATATTCTTTATTATATTCAAAGCAACAAAAAAGTTTAAAAAAAGATCTATGTTTTAAAAAGAACATGTTACTATGGTCACCTCTTGAAATGCAGATTTGAGATCCAAGATCCTATTAGGAGTGTTCTTACCATCATAATCATCACAATTGATATAATTCATGTCATTTGGCCATTTGCCAGAGTCCAGCAGTGATCTGTAAAATCATAAACTCATGGAATATTCCAGGCTATAATTAGACGACTTGAATACGCATGGAAAATGGAAACGTAGTGAAGGTCGTACTTGATAGCTAAAAACGTTCGCAAAGACAGGTCGAAGTAAAATGCAGAGGTAATTTCTGGCTCCCCATTCATACTGTACGTCGTTTTAATTTTCCCTAAACGATCTCGGCTTTTAGCATCAGGCGTCGGCCTCATGTACACAATGGTGGCGTCTTTGCATCCGCAACTAATATCCCCTTTGTCTAGAGACAGCGCGAACCACGCGGTTTTCCTCCCGAAATACTGATTTTCATTCGCCGCATCTAGAACATTCTTTATTGTTCTCAAACTTCCGACGACGAAAAAATTAACTATATCTAATTCACGGAGACTTCTTAGCTGCGTCTTAATTTCGTCCTTACTAAAACTCTTCACTGGAGTTATTACATGACGCGTCGGAATATTTTGCAACAATGATTTGTATTTATGGTCCATAACTGTAAGAAAATGTTTGTGTGAAGTATATATTTGACGCATACTAAAACAACAGTTAAAATAATGCTAACCAAAGAACTCGTCGAAAATAATAGCGGCATTGGTGATATCCTGCTTCGTGACAATCGCCCTAATCGATTCAGGAAGGATATCTGCGGGGGGCATGACTTGTAACAGGTATTTAGTTTGGTTCGCCGAGAGAGTGCGCCATTGCCGCAGGTCGCCAGCCTGCCCAAAAGATCCAGAAATAGTTGGCAGAGCTAACGCTGCAGTAAATGACTTTATAGTTTCCGACCCAACTCCCGTCATTGTGAAATCTAATACTACGTGAGGCGTTTTCTTTGCTGATAGCATGTCATTGTATTTTCTGCAAACTGAGATTTAAACCTTATATAACATTTAAAAGCATCTACTTAATTTTTTTTACAAATCTAAAAACAGATAAGTTGAGAGCTAGTTTTTTAGGACGGACGTTCAAGGTGATCACAAATATCTAAATATGACCTTGTAAATTCTATTTCAACGTTTTTGAATATAGTCTGTACATAAAATGCCGTTATTCTTTATTTAAATTGTAACAGCACATGAAACATTACTTACCATTTTCTAAAAATGCTTTAGCATCAGTTCGATTTCCCACCACTATGACTGGATCGACTGCGAGACCTAAAGTGGGATTACGACGTACATACTCTTTGGCTACTTCGAATGATTTCTCAGCCAGTGCATTATTTTCTTCATTTACAAGCACTAAAAAATATCTTAAGTTTGTATTTGTCACAATCAAATTTTTATATTACTTAATATGTTTTAATTAAAATACATTATAACTTACAGACGTTAATATTTTGCGTAGTCTGTGACAATGAGGTAGTAAATAAAGATATCAAACTGAAAATCTCAAATAAGCACTTCATTTTAATTTTATTTGTCCATATGTCAGCTCTTACCGCCTATATGAGGGGTAATAAATAAAGTGAACATTGTGTGTAGTGTAGTATCCACGGTGATGGCCGGCCTTGAATCACCCATAATTGAACTCATCACTTAAATAACAGGTTCGTACATAGATCAACAATGTAAGGAACATAAATATTGACTGGACATCAAATTATTTATGAAGTAATAATCTAGTACTTGGGTACTTATTCATTTTTTTTTAAATCATTATGGTATTGTAAATGTTTCGTAACATCTTTAATTTATGTAAATAAATATATAAAATATATCTGAGTAAAACCAAATATTTGTTTGGACTATTTATTGCCAGAAAACTTTTACAAACAAGTATGTTAAATGTTACACTGTAACTTTACATACTATAAAATCAATTTTCACCTCTATAATTATCTGAAAAAAGTTAGTCGAAATCTTAAAATATTCCTATGCTTGGAACATTGAATGTTACCTGAATAAAATAAGAGTTTATCTTATATGGAGGTTTGTATTATCACATTTAATAAGAAGCAAATAAATTAGAAAAATTAGAATAATCACATAAAATAAAGGACCATATAATTCGAGGAGCACACAAAATGTCAATATGAACTAATCACCTTATTATTCAACTTTGAACTTTATAATTTTCAAATCTTATAATTATTGACGAAATGTGAACCAGATAGAGAAAACTCTAAAATTCGAAATCTGATTACTATTAATGTAATATTATTAGTAATTATATGAGGGTATAATTTAGGTAGGTAAACTATAATATTCTAACATTTAGCATGTATTGTTTTGGGAGTAGTTTCATGTAACCGGTTCACAAAACGGCCAAACCCAAGTCAAAGGAATGTTTAAATGGTTAAGTAATAATGCCTATATGTGCGATATTTAACTGCTAACTTAAATTTACAACTGAATTATTTATCTAAAGTTTAATTAATCTTAAGTTTATCTAAATCCTTGTAACGGGTATTATCGCATCGTTCACAGAACGGATCGTCACGTGAATCACTTTGGCAGTACCTACTGGCGGAAATGTTATTGTAAACCCACAGGAGCGACGCCGACGCAAGTATGAACGAATCCGATATCGGTCGATTCACTGCGACGCATTTGACTGTATAATTTACACTTTACAGGTACTCGGTAAGTTAAACCTAAAATTAGACACAAAAGGACCCAACTCTTTGACAAATATGTAACAATGTATAAAAACTATAGTTTTGGTGTATGTATAGAGATATGTTTCAGTGGAGTTGAGCCCTAAGGTGGATGCATTGCAGTAAACCAAGCGTAGTAATGGTTAGGGCTTAGGCAGCGGTTTCTTCTTCCGCTGGGGTGACCTCCTCTGCTACTTTCGCTTTCTTCTCAGGTGTGGTCTTTTCAGATGTGGCCTTTTCAGTTGCATCACCATTATCAGTTGCTGCTGATTTCCTCTTCACAGCTCCCCTCTCTTTCTTTTCTGTAATTAGTCAACAATAAATAAGAATTTATGCATAACAAAAGTACAAACTTACAAAACTAATTTATATTTATTAACTTATAATATAAAAAATAATGTTAAATTAAATTATATTTAGTACTCAACATAGAATTTCTAAAGCAAAATCACTATGTAAATTAGTAATGTATTACATTACATACAGAAAATATAAACTCCCATTTCATTTTTTTTTTAAATAAAATAATATAACAAACCTGTCGCTTCTCCATTTTCAATTGCGTCGTTGCTTTCGTCTTCATCGTCACCATTTTCGGCGGGTGTTTCTTCAGGTGCGTCTCCGCTGCCGTTTTCTTCTTTGCCATTGCTCTCAGGCTCTGCAACTTTCTTAGCAGGGGACTTCTTCACAGGCGACTCCTTTGCCGCCTCTGTAGAGGTTACTTCCTCGGGTGCTACTTCGCTGAAAATTTGAATTTTAAGTTTTAATAATAAGTAAGCTATAATATATAGGTTTTTTGAAAATAATAAACAATAATTAAGAACTTCTTTATTTGACGTAAGCATAGCAATTTTGTAATGTAGTTTATTGTTATAAAACACAGACTACCTAATAAGATTCAAACTAGATCATTCTAGACAGGTATGTACATAAAGTGCGTAACCTATAAACGTACGTATTTATCAAGTGGGGCGATAGAAGGGAAGTGTGCCGGAACAAAAACAAGTGGCAATTGTTGCGCAAGGCTGCCTTCATGCATGTGGGAAAGTCGCAAGGAAAATAAACTTTAACGTTGTTGTTGAATAAGTTACTCGCTCCAGTAGATTGCCTCGATACGTGGACTCAAAAGCGTTAAAAATAACTAATGACAACACGCTGCCCTCGACTTGGAGCGGCTATAACGTAACCAACGAGTTGCAAAACTCGCAAGCTTCGAGTCGGCGAATTTGAAACAAGCGCGCTCCGATGACGCTACCGCGTGCCGGCACGCCGCGCACACAGCGCCATCTTGAACCGCCGCGCTCCGCACCGCGCGCTACCGACCCTTGGCGTGCTTTCCATTTTCCCGTTAAATTTATGCGTCGAACTACCATTATTCACATATTTAATGCACATAATTGATTAAACATCATTAAAACTATTTAACTCGAAATACTTTTGACGTATTGAAATTTATATAAACACTTTCAAATTATTCATACTTTTCCCGCGTGTCAGCGTCTAACAACTTAGTATCAAATAAGTATAAAAATCATTAAAATTCACCCTAAACTAATATAAAGACACTTTAAAACGATAATTTAAAGAAAAAATTGCTGACGGTTAATTAAAACTCTATAAAAACATATATGAAAATAAAAGGAAGCCATTTTGATCACGTTTCTCGAAGCCGCCAAAAATATAACAACTAGTTTAAATTCGTAACTGACATAAACAAACACTATTTACTTACTTCTTTTCTACGGCTGCGTCTGCCATTGTTAAATTGAATTTCAGATTATTATAATTTCTCAAAAAATATCCGGCACGTGTTACTCACTACGTACAACAATGTTCACTGCACAAACACCGAAGACCAAATGAAGGAGAAAGAAAGATGAAAATGTGCGCGATGTTTCGCGGGGCCGCGCGTTAGGGATGAAGTTAGCGCGATAACTTCATGGTCTGAAATAGCATTATCTTCAAGCACCCTTGCCAGAGGAAGATAGCCATACTTAGCATATTCATCTTCAAAAAACCTTGAAATGAGGCGGGAAAGAAACTACCTCGCTCTGTCTTGTTTGAAAAACATTTTAATCGTTAAAATGTTACATCGCGCAGAAAATATAAATTGAATGATTTATAGACATTGATATTAAATTAATTATATTCTTACAATTTTGAAACCATGAAAACATTTAACTTTTTTAACTGTTTGATATAAATGCAAATTCTTTAAAGCAGTAAACTTTCGGTAAACCGGCACAATGACTTGATAAAGTATAACCTATACATTGAATTTTCTGTTTAGTTTAATTCTTAAAACATACTTTATAGTAATAGTAATGGATCTGTCTCATGATTAAATGAACTCGCTTATTTTTCAAAGTTCATTGGCATTTAGGTAACTTTGGTAAATGTCGTCGGAAAAACATTTCGTTCATTACAATTACTTTTACACGTTAACTTAGTGTTACATACGAATATATATTATATTGCGTATAATATCGTATTCAGGTTCAAAAAACTCTTTCTTATTAGTTCCAAATTACTTGTGTCAAATTTCATAGAAACATTTTTAGACATGTATAATAGAGTAACAGTAACAGACATCTAAACACACAAACTTTTTAATATTAGTAGGTAAAATGAGATTATGATACCAGAGAATAAAGTTAATTTTCAAGCACATTTATTTTCCAATGTGGTTGCAGATTTACAGTACAGTACACTTTGAAAGAAAATCATTAAAATTCAAATCATTGTAACAAAAGAGTAAAATACGAGTTAAATACTCAAAATGAAACTCTATTACCTCGTAATAATGTAAAGTCATGGTGTTGAGATAAATAAACGCGGTTTATGTTTAGGTCGATGGCTTTTGAAAGAAATCTTGGCATCCGTCGGGAATTTCGTCAGAATATGAATTCGTTAACCAGAACAGTCGGGCGCGTGTTTAATGTTTGGCAGGTAAAAACTAAAGCCATTCAACTTGAATACTTTTAAATACTGATAAAAATAAAAAATAATGCAGTATTGCAAAAATAGTGCAGTTTTAGAAATGATTTTAAATATGTACTAGTCAACCTGCCCCGTATACTCGTATTCAATGGGCACTCTTTGAAATCCGTTCAGCCGTTTTTGTTTATAACATTTATAATATTTTAGTTAAGCATTTAAATATTATCGAGAGAATGTTCTAGAAAGATGAATCTAAAATCGGGATTAGGGTTGGTGATTATGTAAAAAATATCGATCTTTGAATCGGACGCATCAAATTCGATTCTTGGTAAAATCGAGTATTCAAAGATCGATTTAAGATTTAATTTAAGTGCCGCTACTCTATCTGTAACTGTTAACTGTACCTCAAAGTAGGTCATCCTGAGTTTTGATTAAATTAGCTAAAAATTATCGTTCTTTTTACGTGTTTATTTAACAGTTTTAATTATTGCCATAGAAAAAAATTAATATTGATCGGTTTCTGAACATCCATTCCATGATTAATAGGTGTCTCTCCATTCCTCATTTGAAAACAACAAGGTCCAGTCTGAAAAGCGAATTTACATCACGAATGTGTGACAATTCCATTTTTTAGCATAATAAGCACACGTCCTGTTTTCATATACGTTTCGTCCAATGGTTTCGTTTTAAACGTTGCGTCGCGGCTGCTCAGTTTGCTTATTTTACTAAAAATACAACAATTTCATGTCAACTACTTTACAAATATTACGTTTTGATTAAAAATAAATATTAAGTTATTTTGGTACTTGTATAAACTATAAACGTACTTATTAGATTTTATGAACATTTTCATTATTCGATACTTAGTCTTATCGCTTGCCATTGTAGCCATTGCCATTCTAATTATGTATCAACTTTTAACATCTTAATATAAACTCTATTAGCAAGAAGATAAGGTATAAATTATTTTGGCAATAATTTTCATAACTAAGGGTCATTTCAACGAAGTGTGTTATATCCAAGCCAAAATATTATTATTTTTACTCTTATAGCTTTTGTCAGTTACAATATATTTTTTGAGTTGTAAGCAAAATGTGATAATATTCAGGGCTAAAATTTACATAGCTTTCCTAACTCCATTCTTACACAAATAAAATATAATTTCTACAGAATTTCACCGCGAAGTAAGGTGGTAGTGGATTAGTTGGACTAATTTTGGTTTGATTTGAACAATTAAAAAGCTTACCTATAGTTATTGGAACAATCTTGAATGGTTTATTTGGATAAGGACTAGCACATAGATATAAAAACTTAGTCTGATCTTTTGTTCGGCTTATAAAAAATAGAAAAGTAGTTATAATAGGTACTACTCTATTCATTAATAAAATAGTTGAACATATGCCTTAACTAACTTTTTTGTAGTTTTATAAAAGAAGAATATTCACCTGCATTGTTTTGTTATATCTAAAAGAGTAAAATCGCGTTGAAAGCTTTAAGGTGGCTAAATTTTTTCCGACACTTATAACATTATCTTTTGAAAGTCATTTGAATCTTTCTCGAAAATCATTCTGTCTATTGGCAAAAACCGCATGAAAATTCGTACAGTAGTATATGTGCATTGACGCAATTTTGCGTAGTGTTGCCATGCGTGACGGATTACGACCCGCAACTAGGGTTGCCACTCGGACTGTAACGTACTATACTCCTATAACATTATTTATTATAATTAAGTATAACTGTTTAAAACTATTTGCCATTATTACAAACTCTGTGTTTACGCGATCATCACCCTTTAGCTAGCATTAAGTGTCTAGAATCTGTCTATCATTATATATTATAATACACTAATGGCCTATCCTAACTATTTACCAACCCAAGAATCTATTAAGTACTAGGAAGTGGCTAGGATATATATCCTGATTTATTATAAAACACTATGGACTTAATCTTTAGCTAGGTAGGGATCTATCAGCTAGAAGAAAGTGATTTCATTAAGGATCATTTACAATAAAGTATAGTATATATAGGACAATGAATAAACTTTTATAACTGTATTTGTTAACTATGTAATGTAAAATGTAAATAGTTTGTTTTTTTTTTCATTTAAACATGCTGCAACAGTAATAGCTCTTAATATTTATGTACATAAGTATTTTATTGGAGTGTAAAATATTTTCAATATAAAATACACAAACATCGAAAAAAGTTTTTTTTTCAAAATTCTTTAACTTAGCTATCAAATTGTTTTTGATTGCAATTTACGTAGAATTACGATCTTTAAAACTATCTATAGCGGCGTAAGTGTAACCTACTTGGGGTTCTCATATTTCCAATGTCTCCTAATTAATTAAATATAATATTAAAAATAATAAGACATTAAACCATAATATTTAAACATAACATTATACTTAACGTGTCTAGATTATAATATAGCTAATTTCTTAGAACCTCTAGCGAAACAGCGTGCATGAACATGACGTGCTCCTGAATAAATTAAGATGAACATACTATTATTACTGATATGCTATATAGGTTTTAAACATTATCTAAAATTGAATTAGGGCTACTCATCTTTAAAAAATATATCTGCTTACGTGTGTTCATAGTATCTTATTGGCAAAAGGAGGCTTTAAAATAAAGGCTTTGAACTTTACGTAGTCTATAAGAGAATCATCGTCTCCCGCCGTTGAAACGCTTGTATTTTTTAAATTATTTAACGGGTTTAATTTGGTTTTCATTAGTAAACAGACTGATTCAATAGTTTAAATGTATAATAAATGTATATTATTGTAGAGAAACCATGCTAATCCGGGGCAGAACGCTAGTGTACAAAATATGAATGCGGAATTCGATGTGTGGGTGTTCAGGAATTTTTGATAAGAAAATATCGGCCAAGTGTGAGTGGGGGTAACATATATTACCTGTTCTAGCCCAGGCTCCTCATATACTATCATACTGTTACAGACACCGGTTAGTATCTCTTGACTTAAGGCTCTCTATTACAACCATCAAATTAACTTAATATAGTATTTTCAATATTACGAATTCATGACATTTTCAACTTAGGTTTTAATTACGTTGTAAGTATTATAAATAAGACGCGTGACATTCGCATCGGTATTATTGCTATGCACTATCATTAAATTCATGAGGCCTTTAATCCAAAAAGAAATCCACCAAAATCCTAAATCGAGGGTCTTTGAACAACTTCAAAGTTAAATAACCCCTACCTCCAGCTCTCCCTAAACACAAAGCTCTATGACGTCACAATAAAATTCACTTTTGTATACCCATCACAATCTTAGAAACAAACGTACACCCGTTCAATTTAGACTGTATTTCCGGTACACGAGTTACATTTTAAGTTAACAAATATTTAAATTTATTCATTGAGCAATACAATGCAAAATGAGCTTTAAACGTGTCACTCTCGGTGCGATTTGATATAAACGGGTCACGTCAGGGGTGTTCAAGCTCGCGATTTTTCACCGCGGCCCGCTGAATGACGTGTATTCTACTAGTTAAGTGACAGATGGCTAAGGGCTGCAAACTATTTATTGTACCATTACAGTTTGCCAAATGCTGAGCTTGGGGTTGACAGCTCAAAATTGCGCTCTTAAACCAAACGAGTGACTGAGCTTTGTGTCGCTTATTACCTAGCTTTTTGCCAAAAACGTCCTAACCGACATTTCACTAATACCACTAGAATATTTAGGTGGAATTTAATTTATTGCTTAATGTCTGATGTAAATCATCAAGCTCAATTCAAAATCTATGGATTAAGGGAAGAAAATAGAATCTAAGTTCTAATTTTTAGATAAATAATTCAAATTTTTAATCTGTAATACAAAATCTTTGAATAAGGAATCAAAATCAGATATCAAATTTGGATTTTCTTGGCATAAATTGGAATTTAGAATTAATTTTCAATCCATAATCCATAAATTTCTGATTGAGATTGATTAATAATTTTGCTTCGTAAGCAATACCTATATAATGATATCATCCACTTTATATTAATAATGGATTATACTGTTATAGTAAAAAAAACACATTTATGACTCATGGCCATTTTGTTGCTACTGCGCCAATTTTAAAAAGTTATTGATAAGCAACTACTAAAATATTTCTGACAAACAGAGGCGGTGCAGTGTTGCTACATGCCACTGTTTTTAATCAATATATTGATCGTTCAGTTCGGTTCGTTCGGTTCGCAACGCTTATCCTGATTTACAATGTAGACATTTGGATTATAATTTTACTTTAAGTACCCGAAGCGTAGCGCGGGTGGGGGGGGGGCTATATAAATAAATAAAAATAAAATAGGTCAACACCATTACCAGCTTCTTCTTCTTCTTGTTGTTCAGTTATGTCTGACAGTTCACTCTTAATTGTAAATACATCATTTTCATCAATTTGCTCACTCGTTGCATAAGTATTGCTTAGTGATTCCAAATTAGTTGCATCATAACCATCACTGGTAATGTCAC
>JAOPUB010000020.1:503142-515990 GCA_027564055.1 Neptis clinioides
GACGCGAGTAATTCAGCACCTGTTGGTCGTTGGGATCCGTTCCCTGATTGACTTGCACCAGCATGCGAATCCGACCGCAAAGGGTGACATGTTTCGGTCGATCCGCATGTGGGCCATCCCTTTGCTGTTTTGGTTCTGGTGGACTCTGAGCTCACTCTTAGGGTCCACTGAAAACGTAGAATTCTTCTCTTTATTCCTCTTCCTCCCTTACTTCAAGGTGATAACTCATTGCCAGGCAAGACGCAACTTGTCTCTACATCTTGTATGTGCGATGTTTATGGGATGGCCGTTTACCGTCAGGTGGGCCGTCTACCAGTTTGTCCCTTATTTAACATTAAAAAACCATCTAACCTTCATTCTAGTTCCAAAATCTAGGCACTTCTCAGTTTCAGATCATATTTTATACAGTTACATAGTAATTTCAGCTGAACCCTCCACAACGTAGTTTTCATCTACCTAACCACACATAAATTAAGCAACGTAAAATATTTCCGTGAATGAGAATTTAATAAGTGATATTAATTTCGTAGATGGCAATTTCCGGCCGCAACTAATTAATGTATACGTTACGCTTCCCACCGCCTATGGGTATTTTGGACTTAATTATCGATATTTGGACTATATTTTAAGTAAAGGCTGGTATTAAAGTGCAGCTGATATAAATATGTTCTTGGCACAAAATGAAATAACTATCCATGCCTGATTCTTATTAGATTATTTGCTAACACCTCCTGTGGGCACTTGAAATTTTGGGTGAAATACATTACACTCGTGACCAACCCCAACATTTTTTGTGACCCCCTGATCACCAAATATTTTGGAGATGGTTACAAGGGTCGCTATATGTAAAACTAAATAAATAGGATTAAAATTCTGATATTTGCTTAACATTAAGAAGATCTCTCTCTGTTTTTAGAGGATTTTAGGGGATGTCTCCTGTGACTCATCCCTCTAGAACTACGACAACCTGTATCATGTAATGTTTTAATAGTAAAAGCTAACCTTATTAACTAATAAACACCTTATAAATTTCTCTCCTTGTGATAAGTTTCCACATCTTTGACTCCCAACGGCCTATTGGGAATATTATATGTTTTTATCCAATTAAACCTGTTACTCGTCCTCTTGTCCAGATATTCTGGCAACCTTCGAACGATACAACCAAAGAAACTAAGAACTCGTTGAAAACAAATTCCCCTTCACTATTTGATAGATTTTGACTATAAATAACTAAATATTAATACCTGTTTATATTAAACAAAGCCGTAAACAAAGCTAGTAATATGAAATTTGGCGTACACATGATAAACCTCTGCGTAATGCACGTCAGCGACGTTATTAAGCCCGCGATGAAAGCGACACAACCGCAACTAATTAACAATACGCCGTTATGACCTGCCTCTTATTAAATATCAGACTTAAGCCCGGGATGACAAGCTTCAGGTTTATCCGTCGATAGTTATAATAGTTTCACAATTATTCACGATAGCTTCAAAAAGAACACAGTAAGTATACTGGCGTGACACAGTCTATAATTGTCAATGACCGACATTAGTCACAACAGCTTCCAATAAAACTTGCCTAACGGTAATGCAATGTGTTTAAAATTACTGAGACAAGAATCTGTTATTATCACGTTTCCGAAAATAGTCCAATAGCTTTTATTAACACTTGTCGTAATCTAAAAGGTGATGATACAATAAATACACCAGTGTGATGGTTTCTGTTATTTTCAGATGACCAACATTAATCACAATAGCTTTTAATTACACTAGTCGTAATCTAAGAGGTGATGACACAATAAATACACCGGTGTGATAGTTTCTGTTATTGTCAGATGATCAACATTTATCACAATAGCTTTTAATAACACTAGTCGTAACCTACGAGGTGGTGAAACAATAAATACACCGTAGTGATAGTTTTTGTTATTATCGGATGACCAACATTAATCACAATAGCTTCCAATAACACAAGTCGTAACCTAAGAGGTGGTGAAATGTTATTATAATATGACCTATATAAGTCACTAGGTATTAACACAAAAACAACGGTTTGGTATTTTCTATTATTGTAATATGACCGACATTATTCAAATAGGTTCCAATGAAACTTATCATAACCTAAGAGATGGTAACACAATAAATACATCGGTTTTATAGTGTCTGTTTTCGTCATATAACCGACATTAGTCACAATAGCTTTTAATAAAACTTGTCATAGTTCTAAAGATTTTGGAAATATCATATAAAATAAATAAATACAATACAGAAACATCTAAAGTTTATTACTATAATTTATTTAACATAACGTGCTGTCATTAAACGTGTCGATTGGAGTCTACTAAGATATCACTCGATAATTTTTAAATGAAGCGAGCACAATCGATAGGTTGTGAATTCAAATCTCAGTCACTGGACTTCTGGCGTGGCCCACTCCTAACACAAGCATTTTAGCTTACTTGGAGGGGAGAAAAAGTATACTAGTAGTTTGTAAACCAAACTCCAAGTAATCTTTTAAAAAATTGCAGAATTTGTTATAATGAATGTTATATTACAAAAAAGTATAAAATTCTATTAAAAACAGATTAATCAAATTATTTATCTGTATGTTTATATCCTATTAATTTATCTGGAAGAATACCAAAACGAATTGTATTTTCTTTAAGAAATTTTTCTTTTGTAAAAATATAATCTTAAAATTATAATCTTATTATTTTTAGATCAATAAATTTTGAAATCAGTTACTGATAATACGTTACGAATATTTTTTTTAAAATTACATTTTAGACAAGAAGCAGATGGGTTACTCAAAATTTCTAAATTACACTACTTGTCATTTGTGTTAGTGTAGTGACTTGACAGACAGACAAGAGACGTCTGCATATATGCTTGAATAAAATGCATTAAAAATCTTAGTACTATTATAAATGTTTGTATGTTTGTTTCTCAATCACGCAAAGACGGCGCAACGGATTTGGATAAACTTTGGTACACAGATAGTTTATAATCTGGATTGACATATAGGCTATTTTACTTTATCCGACAAAATTCAGAGTTCGATTCTTTGTTTCTCGGGTAGTCGGTCCGACCTCCGACGCGGTCCCTACTTTTTTATGCCCCCTTATAACCTGTGTATTACCTACGTGTAGGTATCTACGGTTTTTATGGTCGCTCGGTCAGCTCTTCAATGTGCTAAGGAATTCGATCGAGTCTCCTCTTTGTCCATTTATATTTTTTTATAGTTCGTAATTACGTATCCCTAAATGAACAACTATAGAATGTTCGTAATTTATTGAAAACACGAAATCATTTTTGAATCTAATTATTACGCCCCAGCATTTAAAACTTTCATTAGACAATGAGTATTTATAGTCACTAGACGAACCCTGTCGTAAACTAAAGCTATATAAATTGTAGTATAAACAGATTATATTTTAATAAAAAAATGTAGATTAATGATTATGTATTTGTATCGCGCGGTGACTCTACATCTTTTTACGAGCTGACCTGTTATTTTTTTTCTGGTTGAACTTTTGACGGCGGCGGCGGTCTCGCGGTTGCTTGCTTTTGACCGGCGCACTAATAAAATGTTATGATCGTGTGTTTAACGCGTGTTGTGTGTCGGACCTTCCTTTTGACATGATCGTTATTACCCGACTCCGCCTTTGCGGTCGCCTTTTGTGTTTCGACTGTAACGACGTTGTTATCGTGTCAATTAGATGCCAATTCGGCGGCTATAACTTAATCAGAGCTAGTTAAGAGTGACGTGTATATAGCTGCAATCGAAGTTCCCTTATGCGAATACCTAGATAGGAGAACGTGATAACCATTCGTGCTATCTCCCTCCGTTCTGAAGGAAAGGCGTGATAATCGGGCTCCGTTCACAGGCTTAGTTAAATAATAAGCGGCAAAGCACCCTATAACTATAATTTTCTTTTATTTGACCGCCACGCTGGCCGTAGGCTAAATAACAAATCGCCACAAAACTGGCTAACGAGATGCAAGAATACAAAAAAAACACGCACACAATTTTACACGGACAACAGCCGAGTTTTGCATGGTTTAAAATTATGGTAAGTATGTACTGCACTGGACATAATATTATTAACAGTTATTGTAAGAGGTTTGAAGAAACAAAATTGAGCTTATTACTCAATATCGTAAGAAATATTGTTGTTATGATTCGTAATTACTTCAGGTCGTGAAGATCGTAACATTATTTTAACGATAGTACAAAATAGTGTAAAGATTTGTAACGTTAGTCATTCAAGACATAACATTCATGATTCACACATTGAGTCAAAACAGTAAAAGTAAATAAGAAATTTTCAATGAGTAACAATGAAATGCGATCCAATCTATCTAATTAATATTATTTATATCGTTTGTAAGGCAAGATGAAAATATCATGCAATTATCTCAATATAGTTAAAAGCTGTTAATTTTTTATATTTTATGGTATAGGTCTTTAATGGATTAATTGGAAAATATTTTTAGCGACAATACACGTATTTAAAAAGGCGTTTCGAGCCGATTCGATTACTTGAAAGATGTGCACGATTTCATGAATTCGGAAGAATTTCCGGTCAGTTGGCAGCCACCGTTAAATTGTAGCGCATTAGTGATTCATACAAGTTCACCGGACAATTAGCAAAGGCTGTCCACCTCTGGGCCGCGATGTATTTATTCATCGGATGTTCATCGATTACCATAATCGACAGCATCGTGTGTGCCGCATACGGAACAACGGACTCTAGCTTTTTCATTGATAAGATGCATCAGAAAGTAAATTATTAAAACCATATTAATCATATTTTCTATTGAGATGATATTCATGTTATAAGCTAGTGTGCACTGGTTATCTACAAACATTGATTTTGTCTAAATAAATGTACCTAAATTCAGGATCATTTACTGGATGATCGCACCTATGAGTATAAGTGCAAAACTGTTATGTGTAATATCGACATATAAGCGTCTACCTCTACTCTCTTCCCATTGTATGATGAGTTTTATATTGTTTTAGTTATTGCAATGTTCTAGGTAACCTGTAAAAGCTGTGCAATAAATCTCTATTTATAACTCATGATCGCGTCGCTAAACTATTGTGATTTGTTCAATAAATTTCTTATCGTTTGCGTTTACGGAAATGTCTGTACAATTTTCTAAAATAGTTTAATTCTACATTGCTTTTTGCGTTACTAATAATACAGTTTTAGTATAAAATGAAAAGTTTCAAGGTTAGATTTGGCCTTTATACGTGTGTTAGGTTCTTCATCTGTATTGTTAAAAATAATACTTATTTATATTTGAATTCTTTACCTAATACAATTATGTTTAAGATTTTTTTATAATTAGTTTTTGTCACTTAAAGTTTATTTTATAAATATATTTTACTAACCAATAGGATACGTCAACGTCTGCGCAGCAGTTTGCTTGGTACTCCTCGTGGGCGGACTTTCGCCTCAGTCTACTGCAGCACCGCATAAACGGACCATGGACAGACAACGCCGCGCAGTCGAGGAGAACAGCCTCTGGGGAAACCCATGTGATTATGATTCAAATGTGAGTAGGTGTCATTAATATTACCGTCTCAACTAGTTAGGTTAGGTTCTTTTTTTTATTTATTTAATTCAAATTCTTTATTCTAAGATTCGGTAGATAAATAATGCAAACATATTTATGGATTAAGCAAATATTTATACTTATATGTGCGAAAATTGAAAAAAAGTTTAATAATTTGTTATTTTTTCCAGACAAAAGCCGCACAATATTCAGCAAAACTTGCAAAGGACGTTGCATCACAAGCAAGAAACGCCTTCGAGTCAACGGCGAAGTACAAAAATAATTTCGTAAGTTTCATTTTATATATGAAGTGTTTGCCGTTCGCTTTCATTGATGAATCCGATGCATGGACGAGACAATCGCAACGTAGTATTCGCGTTCGCATCGTTATGCCCGCCGCGTCGCTCTAAATGAACGGACGCGCGTTGCGACCAACCAATACCAATAAAACTTTAAACTAAGGACATCGGTGCATACCTTTAGGGCTTACTACGATTTTATTATTTTATCAATAATTGTTTCTATGGAATCTTAAAATAACCCTCCCACTATCATTATCGCAATACACTAATTAACTTCAGATATAGGTTTATGTTTACCCATTAACGAGTCCTCACGTGCACATTTTAACGCCATTTTCTCACCGCGTCGGATGGTTTGGAAAAGATTGCATCGACACGGGCGCCGTCGGTTTCGGCTCCGTACGTCCGGCCGTGGTCGCTTCCTCCTTTTTAATTATAATTTCGCACTGCTTTCATTATGTTACATCGCAAACAAAATTCTTCGATCGATGTCATTTATCCACATGGCACTTGAGTTTAAACGGATGTCTCAAAACCACCCAACGTTGCACAAATGTCTACTTTGCATTCAGAGACAAAACAAACCAGATTTACTAGAAACATCTATACGTCAATCTATCATTCAACTCTTTAGAATACAATATTTCCGAATCGGAAGTAAGGTGGCCCGATCAACGAGCAATAATATGATGTCGCCGTCGCGCCTCGAATCCTTTATGGATGACCTTCTACTATCGTAATTAATCTTGACATCGAACGAAAAGGTGAGTGAATACATTTCGATTTCAATCGACAACGATGTGAGCGGATCTAGTGTGAAGCGGTCAATGGAAGTGGAACAAAGGATCGTTTTCGAACGAATTCATCCGGTGGTAGAGTGTGGCGTTGGTGTATGAGGTATGGTGGCATTTGTAATAGGCTCGCCGGTCGTAACGATGGCGAGGTCCTGTCCGCTCGCTGCTGCCTCCCCGTCGTAAAATGACATTATCGACGCACAGTAGCCGGAACGAAGTACAGGACGGTGTGCGTACGTATCGAATACTGATTGCACATTAATATTGCGCGACACACCTGCCCGATGATTTTTCTGTCTCTCCCCTTAATGTCGGTCATTCGTTACAAATGTATCATATTTATTGGCAAGATAAACAATAATTAGGAGTCATTATTTTATATTATCGTGTGAATTACGTTATTGTGTCATTTTTATTCATTACTAGTCGACCCACCTTCGCTTCGCTGAGGTGTATTAAGTTTTCCCCTTTATCAGCTAAACAATATCTACCCAATAACTCCCTATATCATCAGCTATCTGCCAGTGAAAGTCCCGTTCAAATTGCTCCAGCCGTTCCAGAGATTAGACGGAACAAACAGACTGACAGTATACGAACGCTTTCGGTGTTATTACAAAAAACTTTTTCATCGTCAAACCAAGTTTAAACTATGGTTTAGAGATAAACCTCGTTTTGTAATAAGACTGCTTTGTTTAGTATCTAGTAATTTTTAGAAAAAAGAAAAAAAAAATATTTCTGCTTTAAATTTTGGAGGGGGTGTTTGCTAAACAATTGGAGGGGGAAGGGTGTCACGAGAAAGAGAGAATATTAGGGACTTTCTTCACCTTAAGGAGACCTATATGTAGTAGTTTTTAGAAGGGGGGGAGAGAAAGTCAACAATATAAATAAAAATATTTTTTTGCAAAATAACTATGAAAACAGATCAGGTGCGGTTACTAATTAAATTTTGGAGGGGGGGTTCGCTAAAAAAATTGGAGAAGGGTATCATGAGAAAGAACATTAAGTACTTTCATCAACTTAAGAAGATCTATTTATAATAGATTGTGGAAAAGGGGGGTATATCCTTCGTAACCCCCCCTTCGGACTGCTACAGATATTAAAAATCAAATCCACACTAATCCAACGTTGAAACACTCGAAACGTGAAATTGAAACCGCTGTCGCGTAAAACTTACTGTTTATTTCTTGAGACTTATCAATTGAACTGAAACACCCCTTAGGGGGTGCTCCCCCCTATTATATTTTCAAAATAGTATACCAAAAGTGTCTGAGGTGAAAGAAATCCAAAATCCATACACTAGATACTAAAAATCACGTTACAAAGTATATATATGTTTGTAGATTAATTACACAAAAACGGATGAACAGATTTTGATGTAATTTCGTATATAGATAGATTATTAGTTAGATTAAATTATAGGATACTTTTTATCCCGGGATAAAATGTAGTTTATGAGTTATAGTAGCTCAAATTCAAACATTCACTTACTCATCTAGTATTGAATAAATAAACTATATGTTTGAGTGCATATATCTCATAAATTATTTATTCTAATAAAAAAAAAAAAATTATATTAAACAGCTGATTTATTGAGGAGAAATTCAAGGCATATATTATTAAGCTACGACCCATAGGAGCTGTGTAGTAACTCTTCATTCAATTACTTGTATACTTGTATTCATATCTTAAAATAGATTATAGTTTTTTTTTTTTTTGGAATTTTTAAAAAATTTTCGAAAATATTTTGGATTGTTTTTAAATGTCAAAATTTTGAATAAGCTTTTAAGGAGATTTTGAAAAAAAATCATTAAAATCGGTTTATATATTATCACGTAATACACTTACAAACATACACAACTTCAAAGCACATCATATAAATGTTTGCGAGCATATATCTCAAAAACTACGTACTGGAATAAAACAAAATATTTCTATATTAGAAAGCTGATTTATATAGGAGAAGATCAAAGTATATATCATTGTGCTACGACCCATAGGAGCTGCGTAATAAAGAATTAATTTAAAAACTTTTCAATTTATTTTCGATTTTTTGAAAATGTCAAAATTTGAATTAAATTTATTCAAATAATTCATAAAATTCATATTAACAGGATTTACTGAGGAGATATTCAAGGTATGCTACGACCCATAGGAGCTGTGTAAATATCAATAAAAATATCTGAAAAATTTTTTATTCAAATTAAAAATATATGTTTTGTATTAAACAGCTGATTTAAGGAGAAGAAATTCAAGGTGTATATTATTGTGCTACGACCCATAGGAGTTGTGTAATAACATGTTCACTTTTCATATTTCAGTTTATTTCCAAAGAATTTCAACATTTTCCGATTTTTTGAAAATGTCAAAATTTAAGTTGGATTTATTAAAATTAAATAAAATTATATTTTATATTGAGATAGAAATTCATGGTGTAAGTTACGCTACGACCCATAGGAGCTGTGTAATAAAGCGTTCTCAATTACAATAAAAATATCTCAAGAATTATTTATTCAAATTAAAAAAATATATTTTATATTAAACAGCTGATTACAGAGATAAATTATTGAGCTACGACCCATAGGAGCTGTGTAATAACACGGTCACTCTTACTCATTATATTTGAATTTATTTTCATCATATTTCAACAGTTTCCGATTTTTTGAAAATGTCAAAATTTTAATTGTATTTATTCAAATTAAAAAAATATATTTTTGTATTAAACAGCTGATTCATCGAGGATAATTGATGTACGACCCATAGGAGCTGTATAATAAAGTATTCATTTAATTACTTATTTTTTTAGTCAATATTTACATGAATTTTCAAAATTTTTGAATTTCCAAATTTATTATGAAAATACATGTTTTAAATATATTATGATACGACCCATAGGAGCTGCGTAGTAAAGAAAAGAAAATATTTTCATATTGAACAGGTGATTTACCGAGGAGAAATTCAAATTATAAATTATTGAGCTACGACCCATAGGAGCCGTGTAACACGTTCACTTTTACTCACTCATTATATTTCAATTAAAATCTCAAGAATGATTTATTCAAATTAAAAAATATATTTTATATTAAAAAGCTGATTTATTGAAGAAATTCAAGGTGTATAATTGTGCTACGACCCATAGGAGTAACAATAATAGGTCTATTGAATTACTTGTTAAACTTCACTGGATTTATTCAAATTTAAAAAATATATATTAAATTTATCAAAGACAACTTTAAAGTATAATTACATAACGACCCATAGGAGCTTTTGTAATTAATAAAAGCACCATATAATGATTACTCTCTCAATCCAACATGGCGGACGGTCATAAGATTTATTGTTTTTTAATTAACATCCTCTCTTCGTTCACTTTTCTATCTCGTTGACACAAACCATGTCCTGACAACTACTGTTATTGCTGTGAATAAAAGGATCATCCGATTTGGTACAGCCGTTCTGGAAATATACACGTACGTACATTTCTATTTATATAGATATTTAAAAAATCCTATATCTAGCAATGAGATCACATTCTTATTAATTCAGCAGAATAGCAATTGAATTCCTTTATTGGAATAGAGATTATTCCGATTTTCGCTCATTCGCGCTTTCTAATTTATTTGAGACATAATTGAAGAGGCGTTCAACCAAGATCAAATTTGCATTTCATATTGAGTATGCTTACTATTCAATATTACTAATTATTGGAAATTTCATTATTATGGCTCTTACTGCTTTCTCTTTATTTGTTAAATTAAGTTTCTTCGCCATATTGGACGCGCGAGTATTTTCTGTTTACCCTTCATCGTGTAATTTTGAGCTGTTGTTGTGTCCTTTTAATAAAGAAATAAGTAAATAATGCCACTATAATCAGTGTTAACGAGGTCACGAGGGTCGGCTAGTCTATAAAAAAAACATACCTAACTTTTTCAATTTAAATCTGATTAGAAAAAAGAAATTATTGTTAAGAAATGTTTTAACCCAACCAAGCTATGGTAGATAGTACTCTTATTTTTATCCACTTTAATGATTACCTGTAACAAATATTATGAAGGTATGAATAACAAGCAAACGTCTAAACTTTTCCATTTATAGTATTAGTGGAAATAAAATATTATTTTTACCGTTATGATTTTTCCTAGTCACGCTAGCTATTAAATGGCGTATCTAGACAATGCATTCCAATAACTAATCATCATAATGTTATGATGTTTTAGCTTTCACATAGATTATGTTTTTATTGATATCCATGTAAATTAATATTATCAAATTTCAAAGGATTAAATTTGCCAAAGAAATTACTATAATTGTTTGTCTGTTTGCGATAAACTCAAAAACTAATAAGTAGATTTTCATGCAGTTTTCATTAATAGACACAGTGATTCATAAGGCAGGTTTAGATGTAATATTTGTTATGGTAGGAAAATATCCGAAGTCAAGTTACCCTTGTATATTTATGATATATTTTATCAAGAAAATAATCTAATTTATTCTACTTCAATATTATCACACAAAATTTAAATTTCATATATTTATAAACTTCATTTCAAAGCTAAATAGAGTTTAGACAGACACGATTTTATTAACATTGTTGTATAAACGATCCAAGTTTTCAGAAGATCGGTCCAATTATGTCAGTTACTGTTGTTTCATTGAATAATTTAACAAAATTAAAACATTTATAGCTTAAAATAACTTGGCTTGGTAGTATGTTATAAATGAAAAATCTTTTACTCTTAATAAGACATTAAAATCTAGACCAAGAAATATATTATGCATTTTTTTATTACCATTTTTTAATTTACCAACACGCGCGACTTCAATCCCGTTATGCTCCGCTCTTATGGATCCTAGCGAGGTGTTTTATAGCTTATAACCTTCCTCGATAAATGGACTATCCAACTGAAATATAATTTTTCAAATCGAACTAGTAGTTCCTGAGATTAGCGTGACCAAACAAACAAACTCATCAGCTTTATAATATTAGTATAGATGTGGGTTTGGGAAAAGAGGTATTTATTATTTTAAATTAATAATAAAATTATTTATTATGTAGTAAGGAAGGACGAATAAAAGAGGTTGAATGTTATGATAAAAATGACTGAAAATTAGATGATATTTTGAAAGAAGTAAGAATAATTGGCAACGTAAAGTAAAAATGTAAAAAAATACACAAAATGAAAAAATAACCTTTTTTTTCTTTACGTGTATGTAAAACATAATTTACCTCTTCAAAAAGTCCTGAATGTCAGGAGTCGATGAATGTCAGGGGTCGATGAAAGTCAATGAAGTCAAAGTCTCAAACGGAAGCCGAAAACGTACAATCATGGTCATATTTCAACCAATTTAAACAAAACCTTCACAAATAGTGTACCTGCACCTTCCCTGTGAATCAACATATACGAAAAAACAGATATGAAAATTTGTTTGGGAGTTTTTGAATTAAAGCCAAGAGATAGACAGATGCGGCGTGGGACCTTGCTTTATAATAATATCATGTAAATGCAATTGAGTAACAGCCTAACAGATAAGGACTTTTTCTTTTAGTAAAATAACCTAAATAAAAGTAACAGAATAATTTAAAAGAACGCTACATTTGTTAAAGCGTGTGTACTGTGTATTTGTAGAACCGATTAAACCACTTTGATTCTCAAGAGAAATAAATATGTCGAATGAAAGCTTTACACGTGCCAACAGCACAGCATTACGTCTATTATATGATAATGACATCGTGGAGTGAGGTCATTAATTAAACATTGTAACAATTTGTAGTCTATTCAGTACTATGTAATAAAAGATATATTATTAGAGGCTACAGTTTTATCATTCTGCTGAACTTTGGCGCCATTTCATAACGATGCATAATGATTTATTTGTTTCCAATAAAACTGCGATTTTCTCCAAAATTTTAAGTCAGACCTACACCAGTAAATAAGTAAATAATTTTGTACATTAGTGACAGACAAAATATTTTTATATTTATGAATTTATGAACTTCAACTGGTGTTTTAAATAAAATAAATAAATAGAGACTATATCATAAATACCAATTAAGCGGGAAAAAATATTATATAATAAAATTAATAGACAATAAATTACATGACTTACCTGATGACACTAGCCATAGTTTAGAAAAACCATTGCGTATTTATCGTAGTAAGTGAAATTTTGCCTTAAAAAAAGTTTAA
>JAOPUB010000020.1:528241-539144 GCA_027564055.1 Neptis clinioides
TCCAAACACCTAACATCCAAGAATACAAAGTTTCATATTTAGAATATTAGTCAGATAGCATGTTAGTAAGAATATCCATTTTGAATTGACATCATGTGTTGTTAGCGAAACTTTATTCTCCATAGCGTTAATCTATTGTGCGTCTATCATAATAAATATTTAAAATATTAAAATAGACAACAGATACTAGATAATAAGACTGTAATTACATAATATTTTTAATTGATATAAAGTATCTAATAGAGTGATCTAATCTGACAACGCTACACCGCAATGTTCTGCAAGCCAAGGCTGACCACCGTAGTACTACTTTCGCTCGCTGCCGCTCCACATGCATGGAGCGCTAAAACAACACGCAAATATACTATAATAATAATAATAATAGAATATTTTTCTTATTCGAAAACAAAAGTATATATTTTTCTTAAATATTAAGATCTCTCTCACTCGTCCAATCTTATGATATTAGCTACTCGACCAATCCTTTCAAGATACCTTTCAAGACAGATATAAAATATGAGCTTGATACTTGATCGTCAATTCTACATTCATAACACCATGATATAAAAATCACCAATATTTGTATAAAAAACCGAAACTTTAACGTTGAATTTTGAAAAATAAAGAAGTCTTTTTCGTGTTTAATTTTATATAAAACATTACTTTTTTAACTCCATATTGTGGATCGAATTGTTTCAAAAGAAATATTTACTAGTCGCCGAACCACGCGAACTCATCCGCGTGATGCTCCACTCCTATGGATCGCAACGTGATATTATATAGTCTTTAGCCTTCCTTAACAAATGGACTAGCCAGCACAAAAAGAATTTTCCAATTAGATTTAGTATTTCTTGAGATTAGCGCGTTCAAAGAAAGTAACTAATTATCCTAATTAAGTTTATGAGGATGGATGGATGTTTGGATGGATGTTTGTTTCTCTTTCACTAAAAAACTACTGAACAGATTTTGATGAAACTTTACAGGAATATAGGTTGTACGTCAGAAAAACCTGAGCTCCAATTTTTTAGTAATTTGGCCATAATATAACAATAAGTATCAAGTTGCTGCTACCGTATGACAACTTTTTTATCAACAAATCACGCGGGCGCAGCAGCGGGTGGAAGCTATTGAATAAATATAGGTATATTACAAATATAGTTTCAGTTACTTCAAAATAATATCAGAATCTTAGTAAAATAAATACAGCAGCATTTTACAAGCTCAATAGCTGACAGACCGAATGATACCCAACTAAGTAAAGCAAGGTCGCGGAAACATATCACTGTAACAATATATTTTTTATATAGGCCTTTTAACTCAACGTTGATTACAATTATATAAAAAAAATACGATTAACTCAATGCTTATTTGTTGATAATTCTCAACAAACATATTTAAGAAATTACGAAAGTAAACAAATTTTATCGTTATCCTGTAAAGACCCAATTATTTCCGGGATAAAAAGTAGCCTATATTTCCAAGCTATAAAGTATATGTGTGCCAAATTTCATTAAAATCCGTTCAACCGCTTTCCAGTTATTGAGGAACAAACATCTAAACATTAAAACATTCACATTTATAATATTAGTAAGATAAGAATTAAATATTAATTGTCATCTAATAACATTCTTCAATAGCTTTGCTCTCCATTCATATTGTTATTTACTTTTGGATCAATCATTTCTGTTCGCAAATAAATTACTAAAATATGATATTAATGATTTTGTTTAACATATAAAAAACAGAATACGCATATTACTAAACAGTTGTATATTTATATGAAAGTAAAAGTGAGTGATCTATCTGATAGTATACACGATGTCGTGACGACGTTCTTACGTATAATACTGAACACGAACTTGGACAGTCGATCATAAAAGTGATATTGAGATTATGTCACTCAAATATGAAATGTTTGACACACCATACAAAAATAAAACATTTTATTTTTCAACGAAAGATTAAAGGGGGTTAGAGGAGAAGATAGTTAATTTAAAATTCTGACATTTTGATCTGTCAAATTTATTGTGATTTATCTGTTCATTGTTACCTAATCCTTTATCATGGTAATATAATATTAAATAACATCTCCTTGTTACATTATTCTGTCTCACAGTAGTTCCAGTAATTAAATTATACTAGAATGATCACCCTTTATAACGAACTAGTCAACCCGCCCCGGCTTCGTCCGGGTACAATTTCCCACGTATAATACACGTATAATAATAGATTATAAAAACAACATTTAATTATCATTATATTGTTGCATAATAACAATATATAATCACTTACGAAAGTAGACATATTTTATCGTTATCCCACGGGAACTCTAATTTTTTTAGGGATAAAAAGTAGCTTATATGTTAATCCAGGTTTTAAAATATCTGTGTGTCAAATTTGTTTAAAATCCGTTTAGCCGTTTTTGAGTTATAGAGGAACTAACATCCAATCATACAAACTTTCACATTTATAATATTAGTAAGATAATAAAAAGCATGATATGCTAAATTCAACTATCTCGTATTTATTAGATATTAATAACTATTTCATTAGACTGTACAACAGATTATGTTTATTTATACCACTCCATCTTGACTGATTCATCATAACGATACAATCTGTTTAGGAATTTGAATTATCGTTTTAAGTATTTACTGTAAAACCTTGAAAGTTCACAATTGTTATACAATTAGATATATTGCGATTTCTCTATTATTATCTGTGTAACAATATAATTGTCTATACGTGATCTTATATTTTTAATTATAATAATTGAGTATTTAATATTTATTCAATTACCAAATTAGCTTTATTTAATTAGATAGTACTTTCTTATTACAGCAAATCAAATAAATTTTTTCTATAATGAGTGCATAGAATTTTCTTAGTAGGTGACTCAAAATACATTATTTATTAATAGCCAGCCGAGCCGCCCTCACTCCGCTAAGGTGTAGAAGTTTTCGCGAAACTTTTTTTTTCTAACATAAAAGTAGCCTTGGTTACTATATCAGCTATTGACAATAACGTTCCGTACATATATACTGTAGCATCCCGGATTCGCATAAATAGAGAATACCATACATGTCTTCTATATCTCATGACTCTCAATTTACGTAAAATCTTAACATTAACCATCCTCAAAAATAATTTTGTCTATTTAAAATATTCTTGATCATTACTGTTTATTTTAATACAAAATAATTATATATGATATAAAAATTAAGTGCCTAAAGCTAAGTATGGTTTTTCAAAACATACCTGAGATCCCTATTTTAAATATTTAAACAGACACAAAGTGTGAAATCGGGGTTGACATCGCTTGAAAAAATAGATAAATCATATTTATTGAACAGTTTTATTAAGTATTGTCATTTTGGTCGCATGATAGTTATCTTGAGAGTTAATCTACTAAAGATATATTTTCGTAGTTAAAAATTGGAATAATTTTAGAATTATCTGTCAAAAATTATTTATCCACAATAATACTAACAAGAAGAATAAAACACCCGGATATAATAATACGTATCCCATATAAAAACTAACTTTATAATTAATACGTTATCACTTAATTAATTCCTAACAAATAGGCCATCAAAATGAAAATCGCAAGCGTCAGACGAACCGTTTCAGAATTAATTGGGCATAATTAATATAGCTCCTAAACCTGACTCCACCCAACTCCCGAACGATCTTGTGTGTTGATTCCTTTTATTTGTTATACCCTAACTTCGCAAATATAAAAATTTATTACCAAAATTGGTTTTAACCTTATGTCTCTTATATTAAAGTTCAAAATAGTTGAATTCTTATTTAGTAGACGCAGAATAAGTTTTATCGTGGTGTGTATCTAAGGCTTTTTTGTTACAACATTCCGAACAAAGCGCGAGTTGTAAAGAGCACCCGACGATACCACCCATTCATAAGGACAGTGGTGACCTATTGAGAATGATCATTAATAAAATTGTATTGAGGATATACCTTTATTTTCAAAATAAATGTATTATATACTAGTCAACTCGTTTAGCTTTTCTGCATTAGAACATAGCCAATTTTTTTACTTAGACCTGCAGCTATATAACCATAAAAACTGTATTCAAACATTTTTGTGCGACAGACAGATTTTATGATTTTGTTTTAATAATTTTTTGGATATTTAAAAAAAAAAGTTCTATAAGTTACATTTTACTTTAATTTAATTAACAATACAATAATACTGTAACAAGACCCGGCAAAATATTCTTTACAAAGTTAAAGACCTACTTAAATTAGTAAATTATATTTTAAGAGTCGTAAACTGGGATGTCACAATTAATTTTATAGCTTTACAGACATAAAACAGCTACAAAATTAGCAATTTAATTTATTTGTCACGACGTTAAATCATTTTAAATTTATGCTAATCCATGTTATGATATCGTATAGGCCACACGCGGTTGGAGCTCTTGTAGCGTCTTTGGGTTTGAATGCTGGTCCTTTTGTTGGAGTTGGCCTTGGACACTGAATTTACGAGCACCTTCGTCTCATAATGAGCGTCAGCACTACTATTAACACCTTGAACTCAATGAAGATGTTCACTGAAGCTTCGGATGGAAAAATTATGCCAAAAACAAAACTTGTAAAGATCCTTTAGAAAAGAGAACAATACTCTTATATTAAGCACCTATGACATAATTACCTATAATTGGCCCATTCAAGATTTTTTTTCAAATTCATAATATGTACATTATTGCATAAAAACAAGAATATAAATTTTTTTTCAAGTTTATGTATCTCATTATTTTTAAGTATGATGGATATTTGTTTAGATAGTTTTTGATAAATCTCGTAGTTGCTAGGAAGGGAATAAAAGATCCGACAAATTCACTGTCTGGAGTCATAGGTAAGTGAGATCCGATTATAATATTAGGCTGTGAGAAATAGTCTAATGAACACGTGGCTACAATGTAGCCAAAGTAAAACTTTACATAACACTAGTTAATTCTAGACGTTTAAATAATTTTCTATATACTAAAATTATAACTTCTTATATTAATTCGCTTATCAACTCCAATCAGTTCCTTTTTCTCTCTAATAAAAAATAAAATTCCGAGTCAAGCGTATAATTAGCAAATAGCCAGTTTGGTCACCGAACGCGACCCAACGCCTCCCTTGACACCTTTTCAATAAATCCACTGTCAAAAAGTCGTTTATGATTTTTAAAAGATTTCAAAATCCAACCGTAAGGAAAAAAATAACAATTTATGAGCACTTCACCCCCGCTGTAACCATTCAAAGCCCAATAATTGTAGATTCTTTTACAGTAGTGTGCCGTTTATTTTGTATGGCCGATGAAGGCACCAAGGGGAAAAAACGCATTCAACCAAAATCACAGGCGCCTTTAATCACCGCTATTGAGATCTATCGCGGGATCAAAGCGCGTGCGGCGCCATGACGAAGTGGCCCCTCACAATATTGTGATAGAGTCCACTTTGCCATTCGACACGGTCACGCTCGCTCACCTTTTTTGCGGGCAGCGGATGCTCGTGTCAAACGCTTTAGTATTTTGAGTTTGTTTTGAAAATTCTTTTATTTGATGCATTATTTGCTGTTTCCTTTGTTACGGTTGTTCATCTGCCTATATCGGTGGGCGATTTGTTGGTGCTAGGGGGTTGGGGATGCGTTCCCCGTGCAATAATTTAGATGTCAAATAGGAAGTTTTTATGGGTGACTGGAAGCGGATCATTTCAGGATTATTTATGACTTTGACAGCCTTTGGCCGTGTTGTGTGAAGGAATCTGCGGCAGCTTTGAAGACACTCATCGAAGCTCGCTGGTGGCATTTCCGTTAATGATAGAATTTTTTGCAAGCGTCATGTAAACGGGCAATGACGTGGCATATCTTGAAGTAAATGCATATAAACTTTTTGATTGGATATAAGACACTTGATAGCCTGATCATTAAAAAATATAACAATTACACAGATACAGATTAAAATTAAACATTGACCGAATGTTGGCGCACATATATCGATAAATGCTCTATTATTGACCTAATGCCCAAAATTAAGCTGATTTTGCATCGGTGAATGTTGCTATCCTATGCTACTAATATAGTCATTTACAAAATGAATCATAATATAATCAAAAATATTTTTGACAATACGGCGTAGCATAGTAATAGTTTCGTAGCACGAGCTTCTATGAGTAGCGTCTATAGGCAGCGAAGCAAAAGACTTCAACGACGCACATAAAGCATATATTAGGTTTAAACATAGAAAAAGGCTTTGGAAGTATAAACCTTATACAACTAACCTTGATAATAAAATAAAATGCTAAATTATGGTATATATTACCTCAATGTGGTATGAGACAGTATTTACATACAGATTGAAGAGTACACAAGACCAACTAAATATTTTTTTTTATGTGGGCCAAGTCTTCCATAATATACAATACATAACGAATTTACATAGCTTACAATTAATTCTGTATCAAATAGTAGAATAAAAATTAAAAAATCTTCCAGTTCCTGTAATTAAATCCAAAAAACATAAAGGGGATCAATTATATCTCCTTTTCCATATATCTTTCTATATGTGTAATTAGTCGTTATTTTTTTAAACTTTTCTTCTTATATCTGATTTAAATGAAACAAAGCCTATATTTTTATTTAGATCATATCTAACTTCACACAGTAGTTTTTGCATGTATCGTAGACATACATAATGACGAAACAGATGAACGAAAAAAATTAACAAATAATTGTGTTAGCTCCTAATTGGATATTAAATCATAACTTACATTCTTATTACATTATGTATAGCATATATTTGTAGATTTTTTGTTACAGTAGTAATTTAGTAATAAAATATATATTTTGAAAAAATATAAAAATCTTACAAAAGCTACGTCAATAAATAATTTTAAAAAATTTAATTTGCTTTTTTAAACAGCGGATATTTAAAAAATAAATGAGATCTCATTATTTTTTGATCACGTGCTACTTTTATCTCAGTAAAACAGTCGTAATGATAAAAATAATGATAACAATTACCAAAATTATACGTTTAATGAACGTAAATAAGAAAGTAAGTGGTCAACCGCGCCAGAATCTGAAAGATGTTTCATTGATTCGTTTCTTCTGCTGATTTAAGGTTGTAGTACACTGGGAGGTAATGTCAAAATTAATCTGTAAATAAAACTAATGATTTTATATCATATAATAATATAAAAATAATATAAATTATATATAAATAAAAATATAATATAATATAAAAAAAAATTACTTAATAGCTTAAGTATAATATTCAAATATCACAAGACTATTTTTTTTTAATTTGATTATCTACCCTGTAATAGTTGTCTATATAGAAAAATAAATACCTTATATTCATTATGGAGATGAGTCACAGGAGCAGGTCTTTGATATGCATAAACTCTCGCCTTTACTACCAGACCTCATTGCGTGACATTAAGTAAGCTAATTACGACATCAAAGACTTTTGTGAATTTCAGACAACCGCTTAACTTTAAACATTAGTTGTCAACAGTGTTACCAGTATTATGTAGTTATCGTTAATAATGTACCTATATATGTAACATGTTGTGAGAAAATATCAAACTCAAATCTTATCATTCGGGGGTGTTGTATCCCTTAACCTATCTGCCATTGTGAACACACCTGTCTGCGCGTGCGCAACCAGCTGCCGCCATTTGCAATTACAGGCGGCGAATTGTAACGAGATTAAATTGATGTCCCGTCGACATGTGCTGAATATCGATTTGATGGGGTCCATAATGAAACCAATTGATCAAGAGATGTTTACTTTCTAAAATAATTCTTAGCTTGAACAAAACATAATAAAAATTTCTAAATACCGATTTTTAATTTAGTAAATTTCTTTTTATATTATTTGATAGTTTTAGTTATTTAAAATAATACAATTATATAGTAATATAAATGTTAAGGTCTCAAATACTATTTTCGTATAAAAAACCATTTAACAGTCGTTTCGCATAGACAAGCAATAATAAAAGTACAAAACAGAGCCGCTTCTCGACGAAAATATCAAATTACTCCGCCGATAAAACCCTTGTCCAAATATTTAGTATCATAAAATCAATTTAAACGTAATATATAGCACAATCAGAACACTCAATTTGTATTCACACGGTATAAAGGTTATAAAAAGATTATGTTCGTCATTTTAACTTCTTTTGTTAGAAATTAAAGCGCGCCCGCTTAAGGCGACCGTCACGTAGTCATGCGCTATAATTTGTGGCTTCAATAAATTACGAATTAATCTTAACGTACATCACTATATAGTGACTCGAGAAAGAACTCGTTAACAACTCGACACTCCGTATTCCACAATTTTTTGCAAATCTATAAAATTATTAAAGTCATAATCGCAATATTAGCATATGAAAGTAAATCGGTAATAAAAATCTAAAATCGATTCCGATCGAACGTAAAAAAGCCATCAAAATCAATTTACGATCGGACCGAATAACACTAGTCATAACATTCGAAGTTCGAACGCATCATAATCCTAACGCCACTTGTCAAAGAGTCTTTATAATATTATGACAATAAAAAAGTATTCATTGAGACAATAGTGGAGTTAGGAGCAGAATAAATTCTGACACGGTCCATTTATCACGCGCGATAATCATCGGGGGCGCTCCGCCGCGGCTCGGGCTCGCACACGGGGCGAAATTCTTTTGAGGTTTGTTCAACCAGTTATGTCAAATCTAGAACGATTTTAATGAACTCCGCCTAAACGATTTGAATTTGGATTTTAAATTGGTTTTACAAATTCGATACGATTATTTGTTACAATGTTATATTTCGTGTTTTTAACAGGATTAAGTTACTCCTAACTGATTATAAACATACTTATTTATGTAAATGAGTGTATTTTAAAACAAACATCGTTTTATCTGTAGTGCCTACTGAATGCCGTTCCTGTATAATATTGCTATAGATAATATTTATTTATTGTGTCCATATTTTTAAAATAACTCTCATTTAAATTATTAAATTATGAACTATAAAGTCGGATACCCAATATTTTAAATTTGAAGGGTGTTAGAATTGAAATATCATTAAATTTGGGTAAAAATGTAGAGGTGTTACAGCGCCTAATTAATCATAATTTAATATCAAACCTCACCGTGTGCAACAAGTAAAGACTAACAAATCAAATACAATGTACCGAACCAATCGGTGCTGCGGCTCCTTTTTCCCCTCGTACTAACCCACTGCCCATTACGGTGAAGTATGTAGGGCGCAGAAATGGTAAAATTACTATTAATATAATTTTAATCTTTACATAATATGAAACAAAATCTTCTTCGCGCCGTCTGTACGCTTCGATCTTTTGAACCACGCAACAGAGTTTTTAATAAATAAAATGATTTATGAGGAAGGTTTATGTGTATCATATATGCATATCATAGTATAGGTACAAACCGTGTGAAGTCGGGGTGAAACGCTAGTTATCGCTAGTTTTACAATGTAGTAATTTGATAAAACTTTTTTAGGCAATTCAATAGGGCGTGGCTTAGTTTTTTATCAAATAATAAAACTTATAAAAGGAGATGCATATGTACAGTATAATTAACTCGTTTTTTATAAATTATTTAAATATTTTCGAGAATAATTTAAGTAATTAAAGACAACGTAATGATCATACATATTTTACAAAACACATTATATTGCAAGGATGAGTGAGTTTTTTTAACAATTTTTTTTCTAATGGGTTTTTTTAATATTTAGTTTATTTTAATATTATTTATAAGTTTTATCTTAGTTATAAAAGCTCTCCAAAATAGCAAAAGTAACAATTAGTTATTTTTACCTGCTTTGCACCATTTCTAAAGCAGGAGACTGCTCTGTTCTGAGTAAACTCTCAATTATTCGATCTATTATCCCATATAAACATTCTTATTTACGACTCATACACCCTCTCAGTTTTATTGCCACTAAAGTATGAAATTGCACATTAGTATACCTTTCACATCTCAGCTTCTCATATCACTGAGGGACATAACTCGAGATTTAGTTTTAGCCTGTTTTGTCCCGAGATGCGTCCATGCGATATTTTTATTGTGCCTCTCAACTTTATTGCTTTCGTCATTTTTTGGAATACTGAAAATCATGATAAATGTACTGTAAGTTTGACGTTTATATAAAGTAGTTAAATTACCCTTTGAATAGTTTAAAGACGAAAACTTCGTGGCTTATATCATTGACCACATACTTGAATTTTATTATTAATTTTATAGCTGCTAACTACAGAAAACTTGCTATTAGCAGTTTTTATATAATGCCTAGTAAGGTGTTATGAGTAAAAAGTATGTATTCTTATTATATTCAAATACCTCGTCTAAGTTTATTTCACTTTTTATAAGTATATTGACTATTTATATTCGTGCAACTTCACTTTTTACTTTTGCAAGATGTAAATTTTTCTTTAAATGCAACAAAAAGACACCGTTATAATTATAATTTAAAAAATAATATTGCAGAATATTTAACTTACATTTAAAAAACCTTTGTACTGAACTAATTAACATTACATTTTAGCAAGACGAATTTAACAAATGAACGAGTAATTAACATAAGAACTTTTGTCTCTATACAGCTGCACGCACCTTCTTTCGTCTCATTCTAAGTATGTAGAAAATATTTTTGAGTTTTTATACCTCTGAGGCTATAAATTAGGTGTAACATAATAAGAATAAAATACGTTTTATTTGTACTGTTATTAACTTGTAATGTTAATATGTAAAGCTTTTAATTTTGATGACAAATCTAGGATGTAAAGATAGGAATGATATTGGCCACAGACTATGCATGAAAGTTTGAAAAATATATTTTCACAGATAATAAACTTACTTATAAATATGTAACCTTTTTA
>JAOPUB010000020.1:583346-596426 GCA_027564055.1 Neptis clinioides
AGCTGGCCGAGCCACCGGAGCGCACGCCGCTCACGCCGGAGTCGGACCGATCGTCCGCATCTCGCGCGCACACTATCACACAATCGTCCTCCTCGGAGGCCACGGCGCTGCCAACACCAACACCATCCGCGCCCGCACTCACTTCACTCTTCACTTCACCACCACTGTTAACGTTGGCGCTGTTTGTGCACTCGCCTTTCACCTCCTTTACGCACTTGTTTTCCTCACTGATCTCCACATCACCACTTGCACTAACACACTCTGCTGTACCTGGAACAACATGAAGATCTCGTTACTTATTTGTTTTCAATGCTCGATTATAAATAATTGCCAAATATCAGTATTAGACACCTTTTCCGCCGATAAATGGCTAACGTCGAGATTCAGTATGTAGATGTGAGCACGTTTGGATGGCGTCCAACACTAGCTCATTCACACTACACCCACTTATTTATAAAAATCTGTCGAATGTTGACAAACACAAAACTGTTAAAAGTGATTATTTAAATATACCTACTAAAATAGCTGATAATCACTATTACACTATTTAATGATATATTTTGATTTGTAAGAAGTTAATAAAGAAACTATTTCGAAAAAAATCTCTTACTACTAATGACGAAATCATTATAGATAGTAATTCTTTTACAAATATCTCCGTCATCAATTAATTATAAAACCCGATCGCGATTACATACCACTTTCACAATGAAGCGACCTCCGCTCGATTTGGGCGTGAATAGAATTCGTTATCAAAGTCACGTTTAACTTTATTACCGGAAGCGGAAGACGACACTGTGGAGACATGGTAAAAGGTGCGAAAATTTGTTGGCAAAGCTTTATTGTTGCGTGTCTCACGTGAATGACTGGCTGACCGCCAAAATATGGAGCCAACATATGTGGAGACGGCGTTTGGCGAGATATCAGAACAGGGGCAATGTGACAGCGGACATCCTGACGCATTTAAATTTCCATTTATAACTAGTATTGTTCTAACAAGGCCAATTATTGATACTAATATGCACACTCGCTAAGGTTATATGCCTTATATCAGTCGACAAGTATCAAGCAAATAAAGCTTGACATATGATAATATTATGAATTTGATTTTCCTTCCAATAATTAAATTGTTTATGCAATAATTAAATACTAAATAGGCAAAGCAAATATATAGACTGCTGACCTCTAGAAAAAAAGGATTAATCTTATATAGAATGACTTGCCTTATCAGAGGTGATGTTAAAAAATAGCAAAAATAATAAGAAACATTGGTAATGGATTATGTCATTGCTGAATATATTAAAAAGTCCGTTGGCTATATAAAATTGGACACGAAACCGGCACAAAAGAACAACCGTGCGTGTCAAACGAGCTACAATGGAATTTTAATGAGAAGCTGTTAACGGCGATGCTCATTTACATAATCGCATAAATAATTATTCATAACAAACAAACAGATGAGACTGTGTTGGGTACTTATATGCTAGTGTACACAATATTCACATATACGTATAAAGATTTTATCCTCATACTTGATGATGAAATCAAATTTTAAAATTAGTTTTAATTTTAATATTTGTGTTC
This sequence comes from Neptis clinioides, assembly GCA_027564055.1. Classification (NCBI taxonomy): domain Eukaryota; kingdom Metazoa; phylum Arthropoda; class Insecta; order Lepidoptera; family Nymphalidae; genus Neptis; species Neptis clinioides. Next base: position 584,931 of record JAOPUB010000020.1, read on the forward strand.
ACTAGTGTTGTACGAATAACGATAAGTTAAAAAAATAAGGTTTATTGTATTATCATAGCGATAAAAAGGGTAATAAAGAAAAATCTTGTTAGACGTAAAAATTCCATAGATTACTCAAAAATTCTATTAGCAAGACTAAGATTAGTTGTCAATTTTTAAACAATGAATGTGAACAAAAACATTGTTATGAAGAAGAACTCGCAACTTTTAGAATGCACTGTTCTAGAAACAAATAGATGTGAGAGTCAGAGGAACAAAAGCAAGGAGACAATATGACAGTGATCAGCGGTCGAGTACAATGGGGTAACAAATAACTCTCAAGGGAAGTTAGGCACCGTGCGCCGCGCAGCGTGCACCGCGTGACAGCAGCTGATTGACAAGACAAACGCTGAGGCGGGGCCGGTGAGAGAGCTTTTCATTAGATAGAAACAAGGCAAAAAGTTGACACTGGCTTAGTCCAATCTACGGGCGTTTCAACCGAAACGGAGACAGTGAATTCTGATTGAATTATTCATGAGCATTCATCGATATGTAGACGCAACTATTGCAGTAAACGAGCGACTAAAATGGCAATGTTAATAAAACACGCCAACTCGTTATTTAGGTTATGTTAACTTAAATTGTCTTTAATGATTGCTTAAAAGGTTACATCATACTCGCATAGCAAATAATTCAACACATCGTGTAAATGCTTTCCGTACAATCGAGTTCCTAGAATAGCGTACTACGTCAGCTATTAACTGTTTAATAAAACGAGAAGTCACAACGCATGCTTTGGCTTCATTGCAGCGGAAACAGAGGTTAAAAGGTCAAAATCATCGAAGTAGTCACAAAGTATGATATATTTATGCGTACAGTAACAATATACATTAAGAAACATTTACTGCGTGAATTATAGGTCGAAACAATTAAGATTGTTTTGTAATTATGTACGTAGGTCCTTCCAAAAAAAAATTAAGTAGAAGCTACTACGTACATATAATTTAATAATGTTCTAAAAAACTCAGATCAGTTCTTTTTCTAGAATACATAGTACACTAAAAATATATATAATGATTTTTAAAGTATACAAAAGAATTACAAGTGAATATTTGTAATGTGATATCGCATGTTTGTTGAGGCAAGTAGAGATCTCGTTAAAACCACTAGAGCGAACAGCTTCACTGAGCGTGTAATGAACACTTCCACTCGGACAATAACCGCTATTTAATAGGATATTCAATAGCGAAGGAGCTTTCTCTAGTCATAAGGCAATTATATCGACATTACTTGTATTATGCAATACTTGTTTGTAAATGATAAAAGATCATTTTTGTAATACACGCGTCATAAATAATAACCAACTATATTTATATTATTAATAAGACACTAAATATTGTAAATTCCTAATCGCTGCAATAGATAAGCGAATTCAGAATCGATATGTATATTTATGTATTTATTGAGCTTCCGTATATAATTTCCTCCCTAAGCGTGTTATTCAACTCTACAAAAAGTGATCGTGATCGGCCAACATATCAAATATCGTGACTGGCAATGCACTACCTTGAAGGTATTATGGTTTCGTAGTTGCATCACGACTCCACGACGACCGCACCGCGTAAAGTAGGTAATTGCGCAATGCATTACTTTGTACGGCACGGCACGGATATTTTGCCGTAATATATATTTACTTAATCGTTATTATGTGAGAAGGGCAAAAAGAAAGTTAAATAATTACTTACTGGAGTAGAGAGATACACAATAGTACAATTTATTTCAATTAATTATTTACCGTAACATTAGTCTCCTAATATAAAGAGATTTACGAAAATAACCTAACAATTTAAGTTGATAAAATTCATAATGACAATCATGCTGGTTTTACTAGTAAAACACTTGAAAATCATATTGTGCAAATGTAAAAACAAATAATGGAAATACCTACTTACGTAGACAAATAAATGTCGAGTGTTGAGTCATTTAACAATCAATAACTTCGTAGTTAGTTTACATCTAAACGATTTTATGTGGTTTAATATCTTATTTTTAGAAGTTTAAGTTTTTATACTAGACTAAATTAGACCATGTGCCGTTCAAAGCGACCCACTAGAAAGCTCAATAAACAATAGCGATAAACATAAGCTGATACGAGAGGCACGCCAGCCGCCATCGCTAACAATGCACAACGAAGCACATTCGATAACATTGCTGATTAAAGGTCAACCTCGACATCACGATTCAACGTGGCACTAGAGGATTTCTACTAAGGAATGCAATTTTACTAGAATTAGATAGGATAATTAAGTATTCTGAAATAGTTTTACAGTAAAATAATACCCTTCACGACTAACTAAAAATATTACTTAAATTGTACCTTAGCACGTCAAACTGTAAACAATCAGGTATAAGTGTTATATATAGTGGGTATTTTTTATAAAAATAATAATCTTTTAATAATAATAAATATGGTATAAATACTCACTAGTCAAAAGTGGATTTAAAGCACTTAATATTCTTCTGTTACTCTAAAATAGCTTCAGCAACACTTATCACTTATAAATTTGTAGCACACTGTAATTTAACAGTAAATATAAAAGAATCACGAAGGTTTAAAGTCACAATCACAAAAATATCCGGGCAAAATTAAAGATCCTCTCAACAACCGTTGAAAATTAAAGGCAATCCACTCAGTCGTGTCCTTGAAAGCGGTCAGGAAATTGAAGCACTCAGGCGTTCACCTGCACACACACAAGTAGGCTATGCTGTACGTATATTTTGTTTGAATGTAGAAAGCTCACGAGTATGCTAAAACTGTTCGTTGCAGTACTGACGTGCAAAAGCCTCGATAGCGCACAAAGAACTGAACCGCGGGGAAGTGGTAGTCGGTGAAGCGGGGGCCGGGGAGTCGGACCGCGCTAGTCTCACCGCTCACGACGACGACGTAGCACAACGTAGCAACAAGTGAACGGCAGCAATGCGGGTGTGAAGCGAGCAGGAGAGGGATGGATGGGGAGGCTCCCCCCGCAAAAGAGCGCACCTGACGGCTATGCATCCGCGATCCAGGCTGAGCCTTGTAGCACCCGTCCTATCCACTATCAAAGTGACTACCTACTTACTAGTCTACTGCCTCCGATAACATTACAGGAAGGGCAGATATTAATAATCACGATATGCTATGCTATAAGGGTAAACAGAAATTTATAACTTTCGCATACATGTATAATACAACACATTGCTTCGTAAAAACTTCGATTAAATACCAATTTTACTTCCAATTAATTTATTTTATTTTACACAGGTATAGGTGCAGTATGCAATTACTTTTTGAGTGTTTACTAAGTTCTTATTAAGTCGTGAGTCGTTAGTATTTAATGATTTATCATTAATATTATTTAAATCCAAAGCTGTTTAATACATTTTTAATTCATTTCTGACAGTAAATAATTAGAATTTTATATTATATATTTGTTGCAAACGCGGAATATATTATTTATTTACTTCTTCTTTATTTAACCAATACAACTTTTAAGAGGATACATATTATTATCAACACAAATTTAACAACTTTTTTAGCGCGAAAACATTCTGTGCCGACAGAATTACGATAATGCAATCATAATCGTAAAAATACCGGTCTAAATATAATCCGGTACAATTTTGAACAACATAAACAGATATCGATCGTTGACCAACATGCCGGCCGTATTAACGACTTGCCAACGATTTGGCAGAGTACCAACTATTCGTAGTGTCATATAAATTGCTTTTAGTTTTATAACTAAATACTAGCTAAAATCATGAACGTTTTCTTTTTATAATGTTTTGTTATTATACTTAGTAACTTCCCACAACTTCGTTTGCAGAATGATATAGTAATGTCGCGTACACAAAAAAGTATCCTTTATGTTGCTCCACTCAGTCACTCACTCCAGTTAATTAAGATTAATTAAGACACATGGTACACAATATTTATAATTTAAATCTGTTGACCAGTGCCTGTATATACTTCTGGCTTTTAGGCCTTCTAAATTTGTGAGATATAGTCTGCAATATTTCGTTCAATGGAATAGGAAACATCAAAAATTTGTTATTCGATAACATAATCATTTAATATTTTAGTAATTAGTAAATAATACGATAAGGTTTAACAAATATATAGGTATTTATTACGTTTTTATTGGTTCAAAATACGGGCAAGTTGGTAAATTGATATGTAAAATGTTGCGAAGTTTTTGTAAATACATGCAAAGAGGTCGTGTATCTGTTTTGGCCTTGTGCTAATCGTGTTAGTGCTGACATGTGAATTACTAATGCTATGTAATTTGCACATACCGTGCATCTAAAACTGGTTTTATAAATAACCAACTAAATTAATGTAATAACTACTAACGGTCTCGTAGGTGAACGCAGTGCGTTTGAGTCATCTTTATACTTACTAATTATGTAACTATGTTGTTCTTATTTGTTTTGCTTGGGATGCATATGAAAACATGACCATCTTGTAAAACAGATAGAAAAGTATAAAATGATGTGTATTATATGAAAATATGCACACTACCACGCCACTACCACTATACAACACTATTAGATTACTTTTATATTTTATAGTGTGTAATTCCTAAAAATAAGCGTTTATCATGCAATGTATCCGTAGATAGGTTAGATAACTCACACAACCGAGAATAAAAGATAGGAAACGCAAACACGACAGTCGATAACCTGGTTGCAGTAACTGATAACGAACCCATTCTATGTGTTTAAACAAGCTCTATCTAAATAATGCTAATAACTGTGATAGCGACAATGAGCGTAAGCGAGATTATAATGTTCTCGAAATTTTAAAGACTACGTAAACTAAATCACTCGGGTATTAACCATTAATGATTCTTAAATAAAAGTTATAAGAAGTCAAACAACTAAAGATGAAGGATACTCATTAATAACCCATTATGATAATTAAACCTTTGTTTACTAATGATTACTATTATTACACGTATGTGTCTATTATATAGTAGAGAAAATAGTTCCATATCAAAGGATTACAAAGCGCAAGGAATGATATAACTTTGCATTTAAATGAATATACACAGGCGTCGCAATTTCCTGACAACGGCAGCGCCGCATTGGAGTTTTTACGGCATATCACTATAAATTTCTTGTCCACTTTGAGAAGGTTTTAAGCAGAAACAGACACGTTTGCGACCGGTTCGAATAATTAAGTATTTTTATTTTATAAGTTTATCGATAGCTTACACAGCTGCGTTGGGAAACAGAGACGCTAAAGTTATTATTTTATTTGACAACCCACCGCGTGGCGCAATAATAATGAATTATTATGATACTTTATGAACATTCTATTGCCTGTTAGTATTTAAAATATTCATAACAACATGATGAAAATGTACTTGTAATAAATCGAACAACGATAGCAGATTTTAATATGTTTTTTTTAAAAAAGGTGAATTTGTAATAAATTACATTAGATTGTTTATTATGAGGTTAAAGAACGTTCATCGGCGCGTTACCTATTGATAGTCCAAATATTACTTCCTTAGCACACACACACACACCACAACGCAATAGTTGTGGTAGTGGAGGATCGATTGTCAAAAACCGCACGACGCAATAAATCGTTGTCTCATGGAGAGTAAACACTGGCGTTCAGCCGCATTCATGCATAATTGATGAGGGTACGAGCAAACGCGTGGATTCCAGGCGGTCACGACTCGCCTGAACCGCGCGCCCGCGCCTCCGGCAGCCATTTTGTAGAACCTGCTAGCCCCGATCGCGCATTTCGTGAATATTAATATCTTCTAGAGAGATAAATGAACTATTTAAAAAGAAACACAGATTTTTGTCACGTGTTTCCATTAAAATCGATCATTACATTTATGAAACATATTTTAGTTCAGTTGCAGTCTCTCATCAAAGCAACGTCGCATGCACTTAATAACAAATGATCATTATTAGTTTCTATTGTAACCGTGACTGAGGAGTGAGTAAATAGAGCATGAGCCAGTGTAATAACATAATAAATTAAACAGCACAATACGCGCGGCCCGCGGGAACTCTCACGCACGCTCATTGTGCGGCGTAATTGTAATCAAAAGTCTTTCCTTTGGAAACGAGACTCCTTGTTAATAAAGTTACTCAATATTAATTATCGCGCAAAGCTCTCTCATCTTTGGTTATTATTTTATTTCAAAGCAAAAACATTAATTTGTAAAGAAATAACCATTTGTTATTGTACTATAACAATTACGAATTCCTTACTGAGACACGTTGAAATTAGCTATTTTTAGCTAAAAGTGTTTATCGGTAATATTAGGTAGGGAATAGAGAAAACAGGATTCGATCACGAGACAGCTGAAGTATGCAGCCGTATTTCCTGGCTTGAATCGACGCATTGTTATTTCACTTTTTGCTAACTTATCAAGAATAACGTGCGCGTTCGCATTTTATAAATATACTTAAGCATGTAGTTTTTATGTTATATTCACTTATGTGTGGGAATCGAAAGTCAATATAAAGATGTCTTGTCAGCATTATAATACGCTTCTTGTATTATATTTTCTCATCTATAATTATGCATAGGTTATATAAATTTGTATCAAAACCTTCTGCTAATTAATACCTAGAAATTTTGATGTTATCATTATATTTAATTAATATCAAACACTTTTTTCCATATGTTTTGACCTTATTATCGCAATTTAAAGACAGATATACTTTTTTATAATATGTCACGTTATTAAATTTGATCAATAATATATAAGTCACTGCAGACTAATTTAAAATAATACGAAATACCACAGATGATAAACGGAACCTCAAATAATAAAGTGTAAGAGTCAAATAAGCTTCTTCCTATAATATAATGCGTCAATACAAACTGAAACGAAATGAGTGAATTCATATGTCAAAAACACGGTCATAAATCACTGCCTAGCCTGTTCAAATCTCTCCCATTATGGGGGTGGTCTCCCCGGCTTATTTAAAATAACCGCAATCCCTCGCTATTTAACAGCGAACTGCAGGTTATCAAGGGTTTTCCTTAGCAAATGGAAAATGTGCCCAATTCATAGTATATCCGGTAATTTGGATTCGTGCCAAGTAATGTTTCGACACGTTACGCTCACCCTTATCGGATATCCACTGAATGTATAACCATTTTAAAATACGGAGTGCCGCAGTCTTGCCTCTGCCAAACTGCACGAATAAAAGTAATAGGTACCGCTATCTTTTCAACGAGCTGGCGAATACAATATTGCACATCTATACCTACTTTATTTTGTAAATCGTTGCTATATTTCATTACTGTTAATATTATAATAATACTTACAATGTTGTTGTGATGTTGGTAACATTGATTTGAGAAGTATTTTCAAAGTTTACTTTCAAAGGTGGCACACAACTGTTACATTTCGTACGAATAGGTCGCTAAATAAATACACTGTCATGACAGAAATCATTACTATTGCATCATGGGTAATCAAGCAGCATACCATGGATCTGAATCCATAGAATAACCTAAATATATTTACGTTTAGTGGTAAAATAATAGTTTTAATAAATAACGGATAAGAGTATTGAAAGCTTTATAGTAGAATGATATTTTATTAAAATCATATTGGGTGTATAATGAGCAACATAAGACCAGCTTTTCATTTAGAATTGTCTGCGTCATTACAAGACTTTAACTGAAGTGCAAAACGGCGCTGAGGGAAATGACACAATTTAGGTGGCCCTAACGGCCGCTTGGGGAGTCAATGAAAGCCACCCCCAATCCCAGCTCAGTGCGTAAACATTCTCAAACAAATCTTTGAATTAGGCAAATCTCGTTAACACATTTTGATCGCTTTGTTTATGGATTCATAATCGAGAATGTCTTTGTTTAGTTGGGACAATACCCTCCGGACATAAATCTCGGAAACGTCTTAAAAACTTCTTATTTCTTAGGTTTTTATCTTGACCAAAAGTATTTCCCGGAATTTGACCCAGATAATACCTACTTAGATAAGAGTAACAAATAAAATATGTTATCAAAATCATAATGTGTACCGCAAAGACGTTATCATATATTAAATAGTCGCGGCTTTGATCTTCGTGTCCTTAGCTGTCTAATCTAATAACGGTACGAGAGCTTCCGCTCCCAGGCGATCGCCATGGAAACGATAAGGCCCTGCGCCTGCCGATCCGAACACCCCTAACTTTATTTATTCTCAGGAGCAACCCCTCGAGCAGCTGATTTCTTTGATATAGAATTATTCTTTTTAGGTGCTAAAATAAAAAAAAACATATTTAACGTCCACGTCACGCCAAAAAGAGAAATATACAATGGAAAATTATTTTAAGTGAGCGTGCGTGTGAATATATCTACTTTATTTATTAGATATCAATAACTAGCCAAAAGCCCTCGCATCGCTGAGGTTTTTCATCATTCACACTTACATGCCCGTTAAATTTTATTTTATAATGTAACACGTCACTGATTAGTAATAGACATCATCACCATCTCATTGATCCGCTGTCCCACTCGCTTTTTCCTTTATAGTTTATACAAACCTTGTTAAAAAGAAAATTATACAATTTGGTTCAGACTCTAAAATTATGCGCGTACAAAACATAGAGGCGATTTATTATTTATATATATATATCGCTATAAGGTTTAAAACTAAAGATTATCAGATGAGCCGAAATGTTTTACATTTGACTGAAATGCAATTATACAAAAGCGCTTGTAGATTTTCAATTAAAATTAAATTCAGATTGCAAATCGTACTAAACTAAATACAAGTGTACTAAATGTGAAGAGCGAGTCAGGCAAAATGTTTGCTAATACAATAAATTTCAGGGCATTTTGTCATTTAACAGAACTGTATAGAAACTGTTTTTAACTGCTAACGACAAACAGGTGGTAACGAGTAGATGTGTGGGTGAGTAGATATGCCACGTCAACCCTTCTATTGTGGCGAGAGGGTCTACAGAGTGTATGCCAGCCCTTTTCCTTTTACCCGCTCATTTTTATTCATGTATAAAAGAAAAACATTGAAACGAAATATAAGATATATGTTCGGAAGAGTAGCAAATCATAATTTTCTTTCCAAAATCTACTGCAATCATAAATATTTGATATGTAAAGAGCCTACAATAATTATTTTATTTAACATTATAGTTATAACTATGATCCAGAACTCTAAATTTGTTAAAAAAATCACAATGACTTTAAGTTAATTAGCATTTAGTAAGGCATAGGAAATATAAAATATTTCAAAGCTTCTAATTTAAAGACAAACCCAAACCCATCTGAATGAATTTTAATAGACTGATCTGAGATAAAAACGACTGATGATTTAAACGACGTGAAAAACATATTTTTCCAGTAATTATTAAGTTTTATGACATCGAAAATACAATTATTCTGCATAAGAACAAAAACGCATTATTTAAAATCGTGCTGTATTAAAATTTGTCATAATGATGTAACCATTCTCATGATAGCAGCGACGGTAACACTTGAGAGAATTCGAAATACCCAAATATTTTACACATACCAATTATTATCAAATATAAATTTACACTGTTTTATATTCAAGTAGCATTGTGTTTAAATAATAGCAACTGTAATGCAATGCAAATGCATGCTGATACGAGTATGACATCACTCTAAATATAAAACATCTGATACGTATCAAGGGACGCTACGAGTAATGTAACACGAGGCGTGGATCTAATGTTGCCTAAGTATCATTAATAGTCTCTATCAAGCACATGTATCTGCTTCGTCGCTATATAGTATCGGCGAGTTCTGGCAAAGAAAATCCAAAATCCAGATTTCTTAAGTATGAACGCCGAGCCTCCGTCGTCAGATGAGCTTTGTTTTATATTGTTTTTTATATTGGTTTTATATTGTCCCAGTACTTATGTAAAGTGAACTAAATATCAGCACAATTAAATAGCAGGAAGAGGCTGATTAATGGTTTGTAAATTTCGTCGTATAGGAATATTGCAAATGAACAAAATTATAATAAAAAATCACTGTACAGAATCATAGCAATGTACCTAATAAGAAACTAATCGATCTTTATTTTACTCGAATGAAATTGATTGCCTTTTCATATTAGTTTTATAGAATGATTTTCAATTCAATTCGGTTGTGTTAGTGAATTGCTTCGACTAAATTCGATCGCCGTACATTTAATTTAAGTAAATGCCAGTTCAGTTATACTGCAAGGCCAGCGTTATCATGAGAAAATCGACAAGTTTTATGTAGGCCAGAGCAACTCTAAATAACATTCTTGCACATTTACAGTAGCGCGATTTACGATCTTGATAACTTCGTTTTCACGTCTCAATAGCTCCGCTTACTTTGCGCATTTTGACTATCTTTGTTCTTTAACAGCTGTACCGTGACCAATCCTAGAAGATCTCAGTTAATTCAATATGTCGCTTAATTTTGTTGGACGAATAAAGCTAAGAGGGGAAAAGGAATGGTCTTTATGGTCCCATCGTCGTTGTTCGCGACGAGCATGAAGCTCGCACTTTACTATATCCATAAGCAAGTTGCGCAATGCACGGGGACTACCATATCACCTTCGTATTCAACTGACGCTGTAATGCCTTCACTTTCTTAACCTACATTACATAAATGTGTCCTAGACAAGTTGTTAAGAAATTTAGCTGCTAGTAATATTTTCTTTAATAAATTTGATTTGTTGTTCTTGAACATCTATATAAAATTTGTAACTAAAACCTAGTCAAAATTCCGAAATTTCTGCTTTTCTGTAACGTAAGTAGGTACTTAATAAACTACACTGTAGAAAAGGTCACCGCTCGCCCCGCTGTCTCTGACGCTAATATATGTCCCTGAAGCTGACAGATTATTAATTTTAACTGTATGAATATTATTAATCCCAAAATAACTTATGATATTAATATACTTACTTATACCTATATCTCCACTAATTTTAATAAAGTTTTATTAAATCACGTTACTAATTTACATACGTAATAAGATATAAAACGGCAACTAAAAAAAAAGAAAATGTGTATTGGCATATTAATTAGTATACTCTACAGTCTACAAGATAAAAAATTGACTTCAAGGTAATCGATGCAACATACATGTTTTTTTTTAAACCTTTAACCGTATATTATACTTATATCTGAAAGTTTGAAATATTTCAATAAAGTATGAACAAGGATTTTAAAATGTAAAACATAATATAAAAGGAAAACTGAAATTTAAATGATCCGGTTATATTATCAGTGCGAAATAAACATTACACTTGCAAATACATTTAATGTCTGACTCAGAGCTATATTTACATCGTAATACGTATTTTATAAACAATACTAATAATATGGTAAGCGTTTGCCTAATTAGTGCTTTAAGATTTTGTATATTTCATAAAACTTTTAAATGGTGTCTAAAAATGTTATCTATTTAATTATATATAAATACACGACATATAGAATAAAACAAATCAAATTAAAAAATTAAATAACAAACAC